>JARJEC010137327.1:0-16304 GCA_030264575.1 Tachinus sp. AB-2021 | reverse complement strand
TGTGTAAAATTGATTTATAGGAGGCAGAGAAAATGCATTATAATAAACAGTGCAGTTTATCGAAACCTTTTACATAAATTTCATTATTCATTGTTAAAGTATTGATAATTTAAAAAAAAATAGAATTATATTATTTTTTTTATAAAATTTGTAATGTGGCTTTAATTTTATAATAAATTTCCCGTAAGACTTGTGTGAACAAACTTTATGTTTGAAAGTTTTCTGATTAGCCAGATTGAATATAAATATGTAAAATAATTTTAATTATAATTATCGATTGGATACTAAAAGTTGTTGTAAATGAAGACTAGAAATATAAAAAAAAATAGAACTTATTCCAAAAAAAAAATATACATAATTCTAAACTATATAATTTGTTTACCTGTATTGTAGGTTATATTCAAAATTAAACGCATTTTTGCGATAAGAATTTAGATTTCTGACCAGCCTTGAATAACAACAATATAGATATATGTTTTATCTTTTAAAATTTTTAAATATTTCAATATGCAATCATATTGTCTGTAAATAATTTTCCGAAAATTACAAAATTCGTAAAGAAATTGATTCTTTTCCATATATTATCAATACGACGTTACTTGTTATAATTAATTATATATTATTAACTGTTTAATATTAATAATAAAGGAGAACGATGAAAACGTTTTTCTAATTGGTCATAAAACGAGTAAGTAATTAGACCAAGAATCTTATTTGAGACGGGAATACAATAAGTGGCATTTAAAATGATTCAATTAGCATTATAATTACTTAGTTTAATAATTAAATATAAAAATAATATTGCTGGGAAAATATCAACCTGCTAAAAGAAACTTTATAATTTCTCTTTTTGGTAATTTTTAAGGTAATTTCTGTTTTTATAAGATTTTTATTATTAATTGGTTTAATAGTTATTATAATTATTGTTTTTAAATCAATTTATTAATTTTAAATTAACTTACGACTCAAGAACAAGTAGTATAAATAATTATATATTAAACTTAAAAAGAAAAATGAAATAAGCAGACGATACATAAAAATTTTAACGAAATTAAACAAAATCTTGCAGAAAGTTTAATTATATAATAATATTAGTACGCAATTACAAATGGTGACTAATTATTTTATACTGATAATAATTATACTGGAACATTAAAAATTGTTATAATTATTTGACACTACTTCAAATGCAAGCTTAGACTGGCTTATACAAGCGAATTGATAAATGACAACTTGGAATTGTCCTTTGTGTTTTTGCCAATGACGTTCTTGAAAATTAAATCGTGGATTATGAATAAAGTTATAAATGTAATATCAATGTTTGTAATAAATAATAGGTAATAGTGTTTTTTTTTTTCATGAAACAATTTTGACAAAAACTACTCGTATACATATTTCAATGATTATCACAAAGTTCTTCCTTTTTTTTAGATAAATTATATTGTTTGCTAATTTATCTCTCAAAATCAAACAAATTTAAAATTCGATAATCATCAATACACTCTTCGTATTACTAACGAAACTTTTCTAGCCACATTATAAAACAAAACTTGCGTAAAGTGTAAATGCTGTAAGTATATCACTGATAGTTATTATGTGAAATTGTATAAATTATCATTAATTGAATGGAATAAAATTGAAACATTTGTTTAAATTGATAATTGGTTACATAATAGAAGTGTTACATAAACAATATCATTTTTAGTTGTAGGTTTGAATATTATTAGATCATATATGAGCTCTGTTTATAAACAACATACATATAAATAAACTCAAAGGCCAAGGTAGAAAAGTAAATAAATATATGATTTAGAATAATCATAATTTTGTTGTGGTGGCGTAATCCAATTACACAACAATGCTTATGTTAATCTTTTTTTGCTTTGCAAACAGAATCTCGCCCGGAGAAAAATACTAGTAAATCCATAATAAATTTGTTTTATATAAAAGTGTAAACAAGCTTTTGTTATTTATAGAAACACAATTTACTTGTCAATAATTTAATTGGATTTACGCTCGGCTCCGTCAATATTAATAAAATTGTGCATGCAGAAGTAATCAACAACGATAGTACGGGTAGAAAGTTTAAATTACCTCTGTGATTAGAATTAGTTTGTATATATTATATTTATCTGATACGAAACGAACCAATTCCTAGATACATTTGCATCCGTATGCTTAAATTTGCTGGATACATTCATTTATGTATTTTTATTTGCTTGAATGGGCAATGTTCGAAAACATTGCAAACAAATTGGTGTACCGGTATAATTGAATACAATGAGAATTATATAATTCATTAAACGTGATTAATAATAAAAGCAACAATACTGAAAACGTCCGGGATTTTAAGTTATATAAGCCAGGAACTGCTCTAATCCGGCGTGTATTTATAAAAAAATAGAAACCGGTATATAAGATTATAAAAGCAATTGTTAATAATACTTACAAAAAAAGTTTGTTTTATTTAAAACTAAAAAAGACGAGTTAATAAAATCAATGTATTATATTGCTTATTATAAACCTTTTTTGGTACTTCAAGAGCAACTAAAATTGATGTTATCCGTAGAAGACCACGATCGATAGCCGCTCAACAATATTTTTACTACGGCCAGCGTGCCACATGCGACAGTCCAAGGTATTTTCTGCGGCCCGCGAGCGACAAATGCACTGAAGAAAATGATTATAAATTATTGGATGAATGTGATGATACTGGTACATATTATGTTTTTGCCACATAAACAATATTTGTTTGCTTGATTTTTATTTTGTAAATGTTAATAAAAATATATATAAAGTCATTCCTTATATTTCACGAATTAACTGACGTTATAATTGAAGCAGTTATAAATCAAAATGAAATAAATAATAATATAATAATTGATTTGAGTAAATTCAACAATAAACAATTGAACTATTTTTTTAAATTTGAAATTAAAATGATCTATTTATCATATTAATCAAAATACATATTTTAAATTAAATATTCACATGTCATTCCATTTTAAGTAGTCTGTTTTGTTCCATTTCTAAAACTGTTAATTTTACTGCATTAAACAGTTTTTAATTTAATGTATTAGAGTTCTCGGTGTATATCAAAATATTTCAATCATTGGAATATAAATGAATTTCAAATTTCTATCTAGCATCTGGTCTGAATCGTCATATGGAAATGATGGTGATTAAAATAAGGTGTGACCAGAAGATGAGATGCTACAATTTAAATTAAAAATGCAGAAAGAGAATAATTATTTACGAATAATAACCTAATTATTATAAATATTTAAAAAAATAGAACAAAACAAAATTTGAACATATATTAAACCATTACAAGTAAAGTCCGAAAAAACAAATCAGAAAAAATTAAAACTGATAGTTCTACATTGAAAATAAATGATTTGTTATTTGCCTTTTTGGCAGTTAATACAAATACAATAATTTAATCGCAAATCAATTAATTGTTATTTGCGATTAAACTTTTGTATTTGTATTAACCGCCAAAAAGGCAGCATATGGGAAAATATTTTGGATTTTATTTTTCTTTATTTTCAATGCAGAACTATCAGTTTTATTTTTTTCTGATTTTTTCCGGACTTTATTTGTTATGGTTTGGTATATGTTAAAATTTTGGTTTGTTCTATTTTTTTAAATATTTATAATAATTAGGTGGTGTCACGAAATTATCATTAAGTATGAATATTTATTTAATGATGTTAAATTAAAATATTAATTTTTAATTTAAATACACTATTTTAAAATTGCTATTCTGGTAGATTTATTTGTTAATTTTTTTAGTATTCAGATAAAGTTCCACTTCACATGCAAATATGATCTGTGTAAATTTATTTCTGATTTTGTTTCACTACTCGTCCCAGGATGGACGTGCAAAGCATCAAATTTTTCAGTGATATTACTAAAAATTACTATGCAAATTGTAGAGACATAGTTCATGGTATTTATGCGGTGAAGCACTTTTATCGATAGTTTTATTTTTCTAACAGAAAACAATACGTGTGGTAATAATAGGCTGTTATTTGACACATTTTGTCTAAATCATTTACCAAAAATTACATTCAATCATACTCTTAATCAAAGATAATAAAAAAGTCGATAGAATAAGCAACTTTTAGATCGATGCATTTTGAGTAGAACTTCTTGCCGAGACGAGCAAAATCTCGATCTTGGCTCGAAATCAAAATCGAGACGTGATATATTGTTTTTTTGAGGTTGGGATCGAGATTACGACAAGACGAGCAAGATAAAAACTAGACTAAGACGAGATCCCGCATTTACAGAATTGTATAAATAAAATGATCATTTTAATAAAAGTTAATTTAATAAATATGTTATATATTATATATAAAATTTATAATTATTAAATAATTACTACGACATTACTGCATTTTGAAATAAATGTTTTAAAAATTCACCTCACCCTCACCCTCAATTCTGGTCCACTGCTCTACCAATTGTGAAATCTAAAGGTTGTGGATTCGATCCCCAGCCGAGGTGAATTTCTTTAAACATAAAAACAAAAAAAAAACATAAAATATTAAACGAATAATAAAGAAAACTAAAAATCAGCAAAAACAGCAAATTAAATAAACATAAATAAAATTAAGCATAAATAAGAAAAAATAATTAAAATATAATTGCAAAATAAAACGAACTCATTAATAAAATAATTAAACGAAAGAAAAGAAAAAAAGAGTAAAGAGAATTAATTTTTTAGGTATTATTCTCATTTCGACAAAAACCTAAAAATACTTAGAAAATTAAATAAAAATTAATAAAAATAAATTTTAAAAATAAACGAATTAGAATATAAATATAAAAATTAATTACAACTATGATTGGGTTATACACTATTCTTTATTGAATTAATTGCCAATAACCTTCTGCCAACGTGACAACAATTTTGTCGGTATTGTAGAAATCTATGGACTTAGAATAAAGAATTGGTGGACTGCTACTATAACATCAACTTGTTTTGAATTGCCTATGTATTAATACAATTGACAAGAGACAGGAACAGGCGGTATTCACTTGACGAAATATGAGGAGAATAAGATGGGTCAAGCTAAGTTCAAAATTTTTGTTTAGGGTCACTCTTGCGATATGATTTTTTGCGTGTCCTGCAAGAA
Organism: Tachinus sp. AB-2021; assembly: GCA_030264575.1. NCBI lineage: Eukaryota > Metazoa > Arthropoda > Insecta > Coleoptera > Staphylinidae > Tachinus > Tachinus sp. AB-2021. Next base: position 11,160 of record JARJEC010137327.1, on the reverse strand, counting down.
TATCACTTTCTTTCGATTGATCAAAGAAGAGTGCTGCTTGTACTTGCTGAAACTGATAACAATAGGCCACTGATAGTTTGGCCCCTTTTCAACAATTTATAATGTACAATTTTAGTTGCTGTCCACCAAACACAATAAATCTTTTTTGGGTGCAAGGAGTGTGTATTGGATCAGTTGGTGATAACCAATGATAAGATTGCTTAGAATTAGAATACAGTATCTACGTTTTGTCTCAAGTTAACAACCGATTAAGAAAAGGTTCATTTTAATAGCGTGAGAGTCTTCCGAACAAAAGATAATGCGGCTTAATTTGTTAACATCTGACAATTCATTTGAGACTTATTTGCTTCTTTTTGGCTTCTTCCTTAGTTGGTATAGATGCAATCGACTGGTTTCATCACTCACATCGAATAATTCTGGAGGTTTTAAGCAGGTTGTACTGGAGTTTTCCAGTACTTTCTTGCTATTTCTATCCCTAACTCTGTCCCATATAATAATTACTAAGTTATCAAACAACATATTCTTTTATTCTCGTACTTTCAAAGTTTCTTTTACCTAATCCCTGATCATCTTTCATTTCTTTTGCTTCTCTTGCAACAATCACCATGTCATCGGCATAAGACTACATTTTTACTCTGCACCACTACAGTTCCTTCTGCTTGTGCTATACTCACCTCCTTCTCTACGTCTGCTATGTATGCCGCAAACAAGGTGGGCCTCAGGGCATCCTTGTCTTACTCATTTTGCCGTCTAAAACTTTAAATTTCTTTTTCCACTCACCTATATTCTGTTCACTCTATATACTTCTTCCACTTTACTCTTTATAGTATTTCCATATACTATATATATATATATATATATATATGTATATATATATATATATATTTATATATTCTATGTACACTATCAAATGCCGCTTTTAGGTCTAGTTAGAATTTAAAAAAAATAACGAAATATATTAAGAATACGGACTATTATATTTTTTAATTTCACTAAAAATGCTCTATTTAATTGACTGCTAATAAACTTTATTTAGTGTCAATACAAAAAGGTTACACGCGTCAGGTACATGTGTACTATGAAGTAGCAAAAATAAAATACTAAAATGCTTTAAAACATATTATATCTCTAGATATTTGTTTGCATTTTTCAATGTTTTGCAATACTTTCTAAGCAATACACAATCATTCACATTTAACAACTTTTTGCAAACATCAACATTTTTCTAATTCACAAACTTTTTACGAAAATTTCTATTATTTGCAAGTTTTTTGTACTGACAATGTACTTGACATTTTAAAAACTTTTTTTAACATCTCACTTTATTTTGCACATTTTGATTTTTTACATTTATTTATATTTTTAAACTTTTCAAAATATCATATGTTGAAAACATTTTGCCATTTTCTTAAGGGCATAAATATATTTCTATCAAAATTGAAACATCAATATTTTAAAAGTTAATTTATTTCTGTTTTTTGGCATTATGATAATAACCACATGCTTGTGAAGTGAGCATAGAAAATTATGTATAATGATAAATAAAAAAGTGAATTGCCATTTTGTGTTACATTTTTTCCAGACTCCTTCACACACTAATTATTTGTATAAAAAAGTTATGTAAACAATAATACGACTGTGAATATGCCGGAGGATGATCGCCTATTACGTTTCTTCCATACTCCAGCTCCTCCAGTATATGACAAGTGTTGATTTTTTACGGCCTCACTGTGATTCAATGCAAATTATGCGGTCCCCTGAGGTTGCTAAATGATTATGACTTTTATGCTCTTAACATTTAATAAAATATTTTTGCAACATTTTCTTCAATTTGACGAACAAAATTTTACATTTTGCAGAATATTGGTGCGCAAAATGAGTGATTATTATAGCGCGTGAGCAAAAAAGAAATGTAAATAAAATTATAGAAATTAGTATCAATTAAATTTGTCATATAATACAACTGGCATTGTCATTGTTAATGCTATTATCGTATTAAATGCATGGAAACTATTGGAAACTTTTTTTCTCTGTGAACAGTCAAAAACTATTTTTTCAGTAAACTCTTCTTTCTTTGACGTTTGTAGAAACAATATTTTTTTATGATTAAGAACTTAAGAACATTTTTATTTATTTTTTGATCATTATTGAACTATTTATGTGTTTTGCCTTTTATAATTTTTTACACTTATCTTTTGTGTCGTATATGGAACAAATATACTAACTGATAACTAATGATAAATGATAAATAAAAATATGTATATATATATATATATATATATATATATATATATATATATTGAAAATATCTAAATAGCAGTAATTCATAGAATTGTTAAGTAAAAAAGTTAAAAATTATAATTTAATAAAAACTATTGCTTTGAATTGACATTTTTTCAAAATGTTTTAATTAGTTTTATTGTGTTCTGCAAATGTTAATTCCTGTTGATAAAATCAAGGCTAGTATTTGTTGAAATGACATTTAATTAAATACAATATCCCATAAGGAAATATATTTTTGCATATAACGATTCTCTAGTTATGAATAAATTATAAATGATTAATTATAAATGATAATATGGGAATGCATATTTAATCAAATTGGATTAAAAATTCATATTAGGATTGGTTTTATGAAATTGATATCTGTTTTTTGCGAAATTGCACTGTTTAGTTTGATTAGTAAATTTTTAAATTAAATTAAAAAATATATGTATATTTTCAATATTGTTATTTTAATTAAATCTACTTTATAAATTGTTGTCAATTTATAAAGTATTTTCTTCAATATTAATAGAACCCTAGACTTTTATATAAACATTGAAATTATTAGGTGTAATTACTAACAAAGGTACTTAAAATTGCTTTAACCATTACCGTAAATTTTATATGCAAATGACTATTTTGTTAGCAGACAAAAATAAACAGTTCACCAATACAGTTAAGTAAGTGTTTCCCTAATATAAATTAGCATAGGTTTTTGGTTTTGCATTACGCAATTGCGAATAAGATCTTACATTTTAACTGCCATTTGGCTTCAAGCGAAAATCACATTGTATCGATTGCGACAGATCGAAACTTATTTGCCTAACATAATCAAACTATAGCAAACGGACAAATTCCACCGATCTTAATTATTAAAATTTAATAACGACATGCCCCGTTAATTTGTGTAAATTGGAAAACAAAATTTATCTTCTGCAATGAAAAGTGATTTATTGTTTTCCTGTATATTTTAATATTTCATGCTAGGTTTATTTTTTCCTAATCATGATGCAAGGTTTTTCTTTTCTATTGTGAGAAGAATTGTTTTCCCATGCGTTTGATAATTCTCATACATTTCCTTAATGCATGTAAATATTATCTGGAGTAGTGCAATTGAATTCAAGTTCAAAATTATGCATTTTAAAATGTATGTGACTAGTGCATGACTTCCTCAACACTTTTTTGTTTGCATTAATACAACTGGGGATTGTTTGCAAGAATTGTTAGGATGCAATTTGCAATTGGTTATGGCTATTGTGTTGTTGATAGAATTTTTAGATATTAGAATGAATAATTAGTAAATGTAATTATGTACTTCATTTAATGATAGAAAGACAAAGGGATGTTTTTTATGAAGATTGGTTGTTTATTTAAATAATGCCGTTATTATCATTCAAATATATCTTTTTATTTACTACAAACAAGCAACAGGTCAATTTTGAAAATACTCTCAATCCGCTTAATTACTTATTTATAGTTTTTATAATATTTTTATATAAATCATAAACAAATAATAACTAAATAACAGGTTAAACGAAATATCAATTCAAAATAGACGGAATAAATAAAAATATGAAAATCAAACGAAAATGTATGGAAACAGTTCAATTAGTAGAACATTAATTAATGATAAAATAAAGAAATAAATTAAAAATAAGCTATACAAACAGAAAATAAACGAATGTACTTTATGGCACATGAATTAATTTTATATTTATATAATAAATTGATCGAAATATTTAAAACATAATAAAAATTGAGTTACAAATAATATATATGTAAATAACAAAAACGAAAAATAAATTGAATATATTGAATTATTTTAATTGAACATTTCTTCGTAAAAAAAGAAATGTTGAGAAATGTTAATTTTTTTGTTGCAAAATGAAGAAAATGTCAATACTTTGTGTTGTTTTGAAATATCATTAAATGAAATAAAATATTTGAAAAGCATTCACAAAAAAATTATGCAATTTTGAATTATTAAAATGCCGAGAATATTCACTAATAATTTTTTTTAATTGTAAAAATGATCAAAAATAAATTAATGCAAAGTTTTGGCAATGTCATTAAACGGCGTAAGATTTTCTTAATGAATTAATTAAGAAAATATTAAAATATATATACTCGATATATCAAAACTGAAACAGGTACGGGCCCTTATCTTTTTTAATTATCAATATTTTTTTATGAATTTTTTATGGGTTAAAATATATCATAAGACCCTACTTAAACGCTAAAAATTTGAAAAACATAATTTCCAGCTGAACCGGAAATAACACCAATTTTGTAATATTAAATTTAACAACACCGGGTAGATTTTTTTTTTTTTTTGGTTAGTCTATTTAACATATAATCCCAATTTTTAGTGGTATGTTTTTAAAATATTTTCATATGTCAATTTTTTTTATACAAAAAATGTATAACTTTTTTAATATTCGTTGAAAACATGCATTTTTGAAAAAAGTAAGTTACAACCTAACTACTAACTATGTCATTTAAAAAAGCGCCCAAATCACTTAATTTTGTATAATGTGGCAAAGTAATATTTTTCCTAATAATTCCATTATATTCCAATTCCAAAAATTTTAAAAATGTTTTTTTGTAAATGAATTTCGATTTATACATAAAATCTACTAGCAAATCTAAAACTGCAAAAATATATTGGGTGTTCGATTTGAAGTACTAAAACTTTTCCTTTCTATCGCAGAAAATTACTCATATTTTCTCATCAACTGAACTAATATTAACCATCTGGCACAACTACAGTTTGTTTGCAAGGTATTTTGCAAATATCTAAACTTTTCGAGTTATGCATGACACACAATATATACTCATACCACATACATACAGACATATTTCTAAAAAGTATAACACCTTTTGATATTTTTTCAATATTTCTTGTTTACTAAAAAATTCACATACTTGGCATTACACAATATTTTTCAAAAGTTTCTTGGCATTTTATTATGTATGCGGCGCACTATTTCATGCCTTGAGATTTTGTGGACATTCTATAATTCTAAATGTTGGCACTTGAAGCATCGGAAAATTTTGTAATTTTTTTTTACAATTTTTAGTATTTTTTCACATTTTTTGCATTTGACAAACATACCTTAATATTTTGTAAATATTTCATTTCAAATATTCCGCAACGTTTTAATATGTTTTCAATATTTGTAATATTTTGTGGATTTTGGCACAGTTGAATTATTAAATATTTTGCAAATTTTTATAATATTTTGTGACGTTTCTTCTAGTTTTAAGAACTTTTAACTATTTTAATCGATTTAGAGCAACCCAGATTCAGAAACACAAAAGTGTTTATTTTGTTTTCATGGTGATACAAGTTTTGTGTTTGAGATTGAAAATATCTCAAATAAGTATGTGATTTCATTTCAAATTTAAAGATGTATCAATCAATTCCAGAATAACAATTTTTTTATTTATCTAATTTTTACTTAGCCAGCTTTTTTTATAAGTAATAAGATTAAACCCCTACTTTATGTCTTGAGCAACCCACTTGTACTAAATTGATTGTCAAAAAACTCAAGCCGTAAAAATTGTAAGAAAATTTGTGTTTTTTTTTCTATCAACAAAAAAGAAAATTGCAATATTATATATATATATATATATATATATATATATATATATATATATATATCTATTATTGCATAATTTCTATAAAAAATTTAAGTATTTCTTAATAATTGTTTTTAAATTAAATATGAGAAAACAATTTCTAGGTAAAGTTAATTGAATAAAAATTTATTTAGAAAAAAAAATTAAATAATTACATTACATATTCTAATAATTCAGAAACTCCAAATTTAAATTTTAAAATAGGATGATACATACATTAAATCTGTATTGTATGGTGTTTCTTCAAAATTGAGTTTATTATTTTCAAAATCTTTTTGTAAACGAACTGAATACAATAATTATTTGAAATTGGTTAAAGCCAAACGGCGTAGAATTGTATTATTTTTTCTTGTAAAAAATCTAGAGATGCAAGAAAACTATCTAGAACTGACCGATTGTATTCTATAGGCAACCAGTATTACAATGACAATCCGACAATTCAATAAAAAAGATTAATATTATGATTTCTTACTTCAATGCGATGCGGAAATCATTAAGATGCACCGATGAGCTCTTGTGAAGAGTGAAACAAATGCCTGTATTTTGATTGTTGTCGCTTGTAGCATCGTGAAATTGGATAATTTATTTTGAAGTTTTTAATTAAAAAATGTTCAATAAAATAAATTATTTTGAAATTTTATTTAAATCAATAGATGATCAATAATTATAGTAATCGATCTTAGTATTAATTGATAAGAATTACTTTTTAATCAATTAGAAATATATTATAATTTTAAATAATTTAAAACATTACTTTCTTTACTTTTTAGTTTGTTTAATTAGGTCTTTCAACAATTTCAATTTATAATCAATTGATATAAAATGAAAAGTGAATTGATCAGGAATACAAATGATCTTCTGCCAAATTTACATTAATAAAATATTATTGTACATTGCCGATGACAAGTTGTTAATAAAATTACCAAATGTAGCATATAAATCAAAATAAAATAACCATCTGTTTGTGTACACACTAACTACATTTTAATCAGAAGAATATTTGCATAAATAAACAGGGAAATTTAATAAATACAATAATAGAAAGTACATTAAAGGATTTGTTAATCTTGCGATAAGAAAACACAACCTTACGAACATTAAATGACATGTGTTATTTAAACGAAAGACAAGACTGGACTTTTAAAATTATATTTGCCGTACAGTTGAATGCACTTCGTCGTATGAAGATTGACAATATGATTCTATGCGCATTCGGAATAAATGGCTGACCCAATTCGTTAGTAAATGAGAATTAGGAAGGATCTTACTGCGGTAATTTTTCATAAGTTATTTTTATAAATTGAATTTGTCACGATCACCATTGAACACATGTAGCGTAATTTATGGGAGACGTCAAAATAGCATTTAACGTTTCAAACATTTGTTAATTTCCAAATTGATTTAACGCAACAATACAATTTATGCGAAGTGATTATTTTAAATTGAATCTCCTCATCGAGCAATTAAACAACTGTAATTCTGATTAGTCGCGCTTGTTTCTGAAAACAAACAGCGTTTTTACTCAATAATTTTTGCTGTAGTTCTTAGCGGAGAGGTATTCAACAGTGGCATGTAAATAAATAATGAGGTATTATCATGGCAAAGTAATATGAGTATATAGTTTACAGTCTACTTACTACTTATGTGCTTTAAGTATAATGTGCGTACTACCGTACGTAGACTAATTAGACAGAAGTGCAGTTACAATAATAAATATCGCGTTCAGATTAGACTTTCCTGTGTTTAGTTTTGATAATGTTTTTCGTGGTGGGGAAAATTATTATGCAAATTATCATTAAAGGTGTTAAAGTGATGGAGCATTTGGCCGTAATTAAAATTTAAACTACTTATTATGTTTGTTATTTAGGTTACAATTTTAAGTAGATTTTATCGGATTAAAGCGTAACAATAATGATTTTAATTTGGATATATTAGATACTTTAATAATTGTAATTATATACCGAGTTTGATTTATTTATGTTAATTAGAACCACATTTTTTACACATGATTAATTTAAAGTTGTATTATATATTTATTGATTCATTATTTATACTGTCATCCAGTTAATAAAACAAATTTCAGAGATATAATTTTATATTAGAATAATTAAGTGAATTAGTAAAATATTATATAATTTATTTTAGATAAAATTATTATATAGTTTTATAATAGATACACATAATAAATATTTTTATTTTGAAAATTTTCTTAACAACCATTAACAATGGTTGTTTTTTTTAATAACAACTTAAAAAACAAAAAATATAAAATTTTGTAATTTTATATTCATATTATTGCCGGAAATTGTCCTGCCGAAGACATGCCTTTGCATAAAGAACTTTTTTATCTATCTCATTTTTATTTAGCAATAATTTACCAAAAAAAACTTGCCACAATTGTTTTTATATACACATTACACAGTACGTTGTCGCATTGAAACATTTTTTCAGAATTGAAATCGCAAAACAAAAATGATAAATTAGTGTGAAAAATAATAATACTAACTCTTTAGGTTATTTAAAGATTTTATCCAGCTCTAAAGTTTTGAAAATTGTATTATACATCTAAAGAGATGTTTTTACGAAAAAGATCACCTAAAATAACCTATATAGATTATATATCAAATTTGCAATAAAACACTTAATTTTATGATGAAAAAAGTTCGAAAATATATTTAAATTTAACAGGTTTTCAATTTTGGACACAAAACATCAAATTAAAATATGTGTTTTTAGCGAAGTTAAAAATTAAAATTAAAATTAAAATTTTTATACTGCTGCCACTCAAAAGATGGCGCTGTACTGGAGTTACATTGTCATTTTATTGTGGTCTTATCATACTTTTGCGCATTAAAACAAAAATGAATTGTTCTGAAAAACTAAATTTGTTTTCTTACGTGTGTGGATAGTATGCTTTGTTTTCAAAAACTATAACAAATGAAATAGAAAATGTATACGAGAGATACTTTGATGAAATAATTGTGCATGATGTAGAATGGGCTCCAGACAAAATGTGTAAAACTTGCATACATCTAATTTTTATAATGGTTTCACGGAAAAGGGGGATCCATGTCGTTTGGTATATCCGTGGTTTGTACGAATTCTGGAGAACACGTCGAAGAGAATTGTTATGTATGCGCGAATGATGGTGAAAACAGAAAGAAAGCATGGAGCAAAGAATATGTTAGTCTAAAGTGTACAAAGGCCATTAGCACACTGTTACACTATTCCAGTTCCAAAGCCTCCCAGCTTAAATTGCGCAACAACATTTACAGTGTGTCTTAAGTGCTCCATTAGAAGTATACTCCATTTATGAGCCACCAAGTTATTCAAATCGACAAATTCCGATATGGCAAGAACTTTAAGATAAAATAGTGGCCCGTTTTAATATGTCTCAAAGCATTGCAGAAGATTTTGCTAGATTTTTGCGGAATGGGACTAATTTGAAGATGGGAGTAAAGGTCACTGGATACCGCAGACGTCAAACAAATTAAAAATAAAAAGTTTACTATCAACATTGAAAATACGTTTATTTAGTGCAACGACATTCCAAAATTGTTTGAGGCTGTTAAATTTACATACAATGTCCGAAATGGCGCATTTTAATCGATTCCTTCAAGACAAGCTTAAACGTTGTATTACCACATAAAAGTAATGAAAAACCACCGATAGCTTACAGCAAACATGAAGTACGATACAATGTAAATAATTTTAGAGAAAATACGCTACGATTATGTCACGAGATCCGCTTATACCAAGGGATAAAATTTTACTTCCTCCTTTAGGCATACTAAAAAGCTTCACAAAGACAATGGCAAAAATACCGATTGTTTAATCTTGCTTACGCGATATATTTCCAAATCTAAGCGAAGCAAAATTGAAAGAAGGTATGAGTACCACTGGTTAAAAAAATAATATTTTCTTACTACTTCATTTGCTTTTTTGGTGTCGTATTAACTGGACCTGACATTTGCAAATTGATAAAAAGTGACAGATTTCAAGAAGTTCATTGTTACCACAAAAGCATTGCTTGAGACGCCGCAAAGGACGTGATAAACAATGTTTTAGGGAAGAACTGTTCCGAATATTTTTGTCAATTTGTGGTTTGCATGTTAGAAGCCTTCAATAACTGCGGTATCAATGTCACTTAAAATTCTTTTTTTGTACAATCAGATTACTTCAGCAAGCAGTTAGCATCCGACTCAGATGAGCATGGTGAAAGATTTCAAGTGGCTATGCCCATGGAAATGTAATATTGTGGTCAATAACAATTTATGACGAAGATGAAGATGAAGAAGAAGATCTAGAATTGAACTTGAAGACACCATAAATGATGCTGCTGTTCAGTGCAGCGATGACAAAACGTTGAATTCTTCAAACGATGAATACAATTACATAATCAACATATTAATCAATAATTACAATTATAGTTATAACTGGATTTGATTTGAATTTTTTGCCACAACACGTTGTGTTTTATGTGTTTTTTTTAAAACTTTTTTGACTTATAATTATGTGTGTTTTATTGCAAATCTGATCTTTATGTAGGCTATTTTGGGTGATCTTTTGGTGAAAAACTTTTCTTTGGTATATATATATATATACAATTTTCAAAACTTCAGAGCTCGATAAAATCCTTAAATGACCTAATATCGCAACAAAAACCAGTTAGATGTATTTTTTTCTTTTACACAGATTTTTCACTTTGGTTTTTAGATTTCAATTCTGAATTTTAGTGTCGCAATTTGTTACTAACATTTTTTCTTGCAATAATTTATTAATTTTTTTTTCATTAATAACAATGAAAAACATTTTTTTAAATTATATTATATCTTTTTTTGGTTTCTAATCATTTCTATGCATTTTATTTTAGTGAATAGTTGTTAAAATTCACTATCTTTGAGCGTAAATAGATTTTTCAATATTTAATATTAAACATAAATGATAAAATAATGTCATCAAAAATTATTTAAAAAAATATATATTGTTTATACTTTAATTTGTTATTTAAACTTAATCAATTTTATTTAAATAGTTTCTTTTTCATATTGTTTTTAATCAATTCTAAAACAAATATTATTTGTTATTTTATTTCTTATTAAATAATTAATCAATTTTACTGAACACGTAATTAGACAAATTGGCTTATTATTACATACATATTATTATTAATTTATGTGCGGTATAAAAGCTCCTGCAAATTGAGCTTGTTATAATAAGCTTCTTACATGTGAGAAATATTTATATTGACAT
>JARJEC010137317.1:0-25640 GCA_030264575.1 Tachinus sp. AB-2021 | reverse complement strand
ATAAATATTGTCCATTAGCAAACTGCAAAAGTGCATTTGGTGTAAAAAATGTGTACGGTGCAAAATTACCAAATACAGCTAAATCCGACACAAGCGTCTGTTCACACGTGTATTCGCAAATCCTTAAATTTATATTTAAATTCTTTGCATAAATTCATCAAGTCGATATCTAAAGTTATATTTAACATTAAATTTATTTAATGCTAAATTGCATGGATTAATTCAGCATAACAGTTTCCATAGAGAAACAACATGTTAAGTTTTTTTGGGGTAGCAATAAAGTAATTTGTGAATCTATAATAGTAGGAACAGGTAAATATGACTTATCGAAAAATTTGCTATCTGTCCAAAATGTAGCTAAACTGCTGAAATGCAGCAAACTCGTAGGTAATGTTGTTTAGGAAATTAGTAAATTCGGAACAATTTTTGCCCACAAAATATGTTTGAAACAATCTTCATTTTTATTCATTTTTTGAATTTTTTGGGACTGCCCTGAGGACGCCTTACGGTAAAAATTATTCTTTTAATGGACAGAAAATTTTTCAAATCCTGGAGGTAAAGCGTGCCATTTGATCACATACATTTTGCTTTTGCTTTCTAGCCTTCAAAATAGTTTTATATCATTCTATTAATGATAGCTGTTATTATGTTTCTTGCTTGATTTGGCATTATATTATTTTTTTAAAAATGTCCAGCAAAACAAAAATGTATGTTACTCACTTGTAGGTTTTGTGCAGGTGACCATAAAAATCCACCAATACTAATTTATTTAGAATAATGGGTTCTATTGTATATGTAAGGCCATATCTCTACATATTTTGCTCATCACGTGCTGTATACCCCAAAATACTCAAAAAACGAATAAAACAATTTTAGGGATTTTTGCGTCGCAACAACAACGAATTTTACTGTAGAAAGATTTTCAATAATTCCAGTTGGGTTATAACTTTGTTATCAGATCGTTGCTTTATCGGTAACAACTTAAGTGGTTTTAGAATATTCGGGGGTCTCAATAAGCGAACAATGCGTTTTATTTGGCAAATGGCGCAATAGTATATCTGTAATTAGATTATTCATTCCCTGCACATGCTCCACTGAAAACTACTATTCTTGCAACAACAGTAAGTACTTCAGGACTTCTCGAGATGACAATAGCCGACAAGAATTAAAGTATGTTAGAGCACTATAGTTGGCAAGTAAACCAGCTTACCCAAGGGCGTATACCACACTTTGAGTTCTTTTTGAAAATATATAGCGAGCTTTTCTGCCCTGCAGCAACCGGCTGCAGTAAGCAGCTATTTGCTTATGACTATCTACCCATTAAATTAATAGTTTCAGAAAACCCAGATCACTCGCATCACATTTAACTACAAAAGCGCACTCATGACTAACGAAATATCTTCACAGAGCCGATCCTTTACTACTTTAAATGTTTTGGCTTACTATCCCAATGCCACTTGAAGCTCTTGCGTAAAAGATGAGCCAACGAGGCAACGATAGAATTAAATTTCTCTATAAAGCAACTTAATTGACAAGGCCGAGTAAAGCCTGCAACCGGCGCACATTTTAAATGGATAAATTTCTAATTGCTTGAACGTTTTGAGTACATCCTATGTTAATCAAGAATGTATCTTAGAAACCTTATTACAGAAAGCACACATTTTTTAGTTTGCAATGTATAAAATTAATCAATGTGATATATATGTTTTTCAACAGACCGTAAGACAATAAACATATTGTTAATGTATCGGTACACAATATTAACAAACTCTGGAAAAATAATTGCATTCATTTTGATCAAATTCGTAAAACTTTTACGCTTGTGTGCCGATTCCGAATTTGATGTTGTAATTTGTGCATTGTTTCAAGATAATCAGGAGTTTTGAGCTCCTGCACGTTTGACAGTTTGCCAAATCTTTCTGGCTGAATGTGTATTGTTTATACAGGTAAGAAACAATATACATTCTATGTGTCATTGATCCTCAATGACTATGGTCTTTTTTTATATCTTTTTTTGCTGTACTTCTTGGCAGATTAAGATTTGTAAACCAAGATTTGTAAGTTGGTGTTTGTTGGAATTTTTTTAGTATATTCATCCGGTTGTTGTGTTTGCTTTGTTTTATAATCTAGGAATTAAAACTTTTAATCCAATGCAAATTCCATTACTAAATACATTAATTTTATTGGAATCAGGATTAACTGTAACTTGTGTTTTTTCTTTTTGTACTTTTTTTGATTGTTTTTGTTTGTAATCTTGCTGAGGGATAACTATGTTTGTGACAAGCTGATTTACGTTAATAACAACGTAGTCAACTTCCTTGCTCCATTTGATGTTTTAGTGGATGGGTATTCATTGCAATGTATTGTCAAGTGCGTGATTTTTGAATTGTTCCATAGTTGTTCAGATTTAGTTTATAATTAAGATTGTTTTTTGGATTGCGGGGAGAGAGTAGGTTAAATTGATTGTGGTGTTGTTTACTGGATTATTTTTTATGAGGTGGACCTCATAGAATATAATCCAGTAATTCCGATTGATTCTACCGTTGTTTTCTGCTATTAATTGAATTTATATATCAGTAATTTTTTGTTTGTTTTTAGGTGTATAGCTGCGGTAGAAGTATGGTTTTTTATCCATCTGTTTATATTATTTTGTAGTCTTTAAACGCTTCTTCTATCTGTTTGGTATTAACATTTATTTTCCAGAACCAACATTCGGGATTCCAAACACAGCCGGAAAAGAAATAATCCAACGCAAACTTGTAAAGAAACACAATAACTTGTGGAAAAACTGTCAGGGGATAAATCACACAAGATTATTCCTAACAGAACCAACACAAAATACTCAAANCCGCGGATGTTTGGAGGACGAAGAGACTTCGCAGCATCTGCTGTGTGAATGCGACGCACAGTTCACTTTGGCAAGCATATGCTAGCCCAAGAAGAACTGAAAACAATCCCTTGGTAAAAACTCCTGGACTTCATAGAAGAGACAGAACTGCTAAAGGTTTAAGATATCAGAGGTGCACAATAGGACCATCAGGACCGTACTACAGGGACGCTTGACGAACCACTTCAGGAATAAAAACACTACATAAAATTTACGTTAGAATACAAATAATAAATACAATAAATAAAATTTTAAACAATATCTTGGGCCATTTTTTAAAATTTTTACTCAGGACGGTTTTTACGACGGCTTAAAACCAGCTAAAATTGTAATAATTTGAAATGTGAAAAAATTGTCATTTTTGGAGAATCGCAATTCCGAAACTGGGTGTCCGATCAGGATCGCACTTACGTCGTTCGACGCGCCCGATTTTTGGCAATATTTTCTGTCTCTCTGAAAATGTCCGTATGTGGTGCGGTTTTCGAAATATAGTTGATGCCAACACCTCTTCTCCGACGAAAAGAGGTCTTTCTTGTCCAAAGAGATACGATCGTTTCGTACCTCAAAACGGGGTTCGGGTCGAGGTACGTCCGAGTCCAGCTTCGGATTTTTTATATTTTTAACGGACGGTACACCAAAAAATAACCGTAAAAAATTTGTCGTACGCCTCTGATTCCTTTTACGTTGAATAGACCATGAACGGACGACGTTTTTCCTCTTTTTTTTATCAGATCAATATTAACGCCGCGACATCTTTCCGGAAATAAATTAATTATTATGTAATAAATTACATAATACCGTAATCAGTCCACCGATTTTATTAACAACTTGTTCTTTGGCCACATTAACTTTTAATTCAAACATCTAAAAAATCAATTAATATTTTTTTTAGAATGATTATTCTACGTTATTAAAATTAACGTTCAGGTGATGATTTTAATCTTAATTTTACCAGTTTTTTTGAAAGAATATCAGTATTTAGGAATAGTTTATCAAATGATTGGAGAAATATTTTGAAGTTACTGTTAGGAGATCTATTCATCCGCACTCAACAATATTTGTGAGTTGTAAATTTTCAGTACTGTTTTTGCTAGTTTCAAAATATACATCTTGCGTGAACAATTTTCTGCGTTTATGGAAATTAAGCACCCTGTCCGTCGCTAGTTATTCAAACTTTACATTCACGCAGAACAATTAATTTCACACACTTAGTTTATAAAAAACTATTAATTTTCTATCATCTATTTATTGTAACATTTATTGATGTGTAACCTATGCTATCGCTCTGTAGCCGTGGTTTATTGCGAAACTGACTGTCAGATTCTTACATCAGCGTCAGGTTATGACGTCACATAAACATGTAAGACATGTGAAGTCAGTGTCTAAGTGCAAAATTAATGGCTGTGCTATGCCCAACCTCGGGGATGGTGTGTTTTGCGTCGTTTCAGTGCGTGTAGCTACGGTTCGGCGTGTTTCAGTGCGTTAGGTTGGCTCAGTGTGTTTCGAGCCGTTTCGGTATATTTCGCGGCGTTTCGGTGGGTTGTTGTAAGTTTCAGTGCATTTTAGTCAATTATCGTACGCGTCGCGTCGTTTTGGTGCGATTCGCAACGTGTCGTTGTGTTTCTGTTCGTTTCGGTGCGGTTTGATGCATTTTTATGCATTTCGGAGCGGTTTAGTGCATTTTTATGAGCTTTGCTTCGTTTTCATGCGTTTCTGTAAAGTGCCATTAAATATAATGAAAACTTACCAGTTTCAATAAAATTGTAATTTCATTTTCAGCCACTCTTCTGCCTGGGCACATCCTAGGACCATGTCCAAATGGTAAAGATGCAAATGGATGTACCTGTTCAGCATTATTTCTTAACCATCTATTAGGATTAAATACTTGTGGGTCTTTAAAATAAGTTGGATCATTCGAAGTTATAGAACTAAATGCTAATACTAACGTCTGAAAATTAAAAAAAACTGCATGGAACAAAATTAAGATTACAAATTAGTGAATAGTAAGTTTAATATAACTTTTTAGGAGACGGATTTAAAAAAAAAACTATAATTTGGTTGTGATCTAGAATAGTGCGATCCAATAATCACGTGATATGAGCTATGGGTGGGTGTAGTAAAATAGTATTTTGTATAAAAAGAGTGGATAGTATGCCTATATCGCACGTGGACAAACACGACGCCGTAGGCTAGTGCTTCAAACGTCTAAGTGCAATATGGGCATTTCATTCGACTTGAACAGGTTACTTTTTCTACGACTATTCATTTTTTAATCGTTGTCAGAAAACCACTACAGCGCTACGCGTTGTCGCGGATTTTAAACTAACAAATTAACACTCATGGCTATGCACCCGCTATCCTTAAATATCCGCCAATTCTAATTCACTTTATATTTGATTTTTCTACAAACCAATAAAATAATTGCAAATGCTCATCACATGATATAATACAACCAATGAGGTCATTATTATAGTAGGAATATTGAAAGTAGCTTTATTATACTTTCATTTGTACTCGACTTAGTTTTAAAAATATAAAACTAATAGTTCATAAAAAATTAGTCTGATCAAATACCACACGAGACTGAAACTAATCGGGAATAATTCTGCGTTTTTTCTCGCATTATTTTCAGTCTCTTGTGGTATTACTACTGAAAATATATATTTATTATTAATTAAAAACATTGAAATAATTCTTCTAGTATTATTTCATAATAATAGTGTTTTGTCTATTTTTGATATTGTACAATTGACATCATTCGTATTTATGAAGGTACTCATATAAACATTCTGACATCGAATTGTGATTTATAATTTTTTGTTTTATGTTATTGGCAAGGAATTTCAAATCCACACAAGAGTGGATATGTAATAGATATCCATTCAGTTAGGTATGAACAAAAGTGGCAATATTTAGAAGGGAGTAGTAGAAAAAGAAATAAACGAACGTAACAGAGCAGTATAACAGTGGCATCAGTGATAGATGACACAAAGTATATTTAGGGAAAATAATAGTTATTTATGTATCAAGGACATAAAAATATATTGGAAAAAATAAAATTACCATGTTTTTATATCACGATTTATTTAGTCACACTGTGATTGCAGTTTCGACTAAACCTCAGTCTTCATTAGACAACAGAAAAAAAGAATTGACGAAGACTGAGGTTCAGTCGAAACTGCAGTTACGGTGTGACAAAGTAAATCGTGATATAAAAACATAGTAATTTTATTATCTCCTATATTATGAATTATCACATAGTAACGGTCGATTTTATTAATTTTCATAAAAATATATAATAGCCCGAGGAAATATATATAAAGCAGTAAAACTTCCAAGCGCTATAATCTCTTTTACGCCCGTGATACATACAACGTTTTATTTTATTATGTAATTATTATTTATAATTGATTTGATTTAAATTTAAATGATATTACATTATAACCTCGTGATTGTTTGATTGATAATTCACATAAATATCTTAAAATTATTTGCATTTTCATAATTGTTTATTATTATCAAATTATTTTATATTTAAATAGAACGGGAAACATGTTCCCAATCAAGCAGACAAAAATTAAATTTATAGTTAAGATTTTTAACTTAAATGTCATTACATTGATAGATCTGCACAATTTTCATAACATGCAATGACACTTTTGATTGATGTGTTTATAGATTTCGGGCAATAATAACCAAATTGCACCCTCATTTTGTGCCAATAAATAACATTAGTTTGAAAATAAAATAAAAATTTAATGGCACCAAACTATATTTATATACCGCACCAAACTATATATATATATATATATATATATATATATATATGCTATAGTACAATTTGTGGTTTACAAATTACAATTGAGTATGTCTCTGTCAACATTTGATGTTAATAATTCGCATAGCTGCAAAAAGAATGATAAGACAACATTGTATGTAACCTTGAATTTGGTGGGTTTGGTGGACAACATTCTTCAATTTTGTTACAATTAAGTATATTTAAATTTTTTGTTCTCTTTTCCAAAATGTTTTATTTTTTAGTGTACGAAAAGAAAAGTTTTCTTCAGGATACTTGAAGATATCAACACTGCTTCAGCTTGATGAATTCGTCAAGCAAAATATTTAAATATTTTTTATTTATTTTATATTATAGTACAACCAACATAGTGTGGTCTATGGCCGGCGTTTTTGTGCAACGATAGAAAAGGATCCATAACACGAGAGAGGTCCAGAGCTCGGAGACAATACGAGCGCTGGATTTATATCTGAGCATATTTTAGAGTCTTTTCCTATTGTTGCAAAAAATATTCCTTAGGCCACGTTATGTTGGTTGTACTGTAGCTGGTACTTTCCATCTTGCCTGGCTAACTTTTGTTATCAAAAACATAATTAAGTTATATATTAAGTTAATAAGAATCAAATTTTTATTAAATAATGTATGTACAAGTAGTTGGAATATGCAAACAAATAATTTAGTCGAAATGAATTGACTTTTGTGAAATTTTCTGTGATAATTATTATATTTTGTAAAATAAACTGGCTTTTATATTCATCAAAATGAACTGTTCGGTACTGAATTTTTGTTAATTATTTAATTTTTTAAATCTTTTTCAAATATATATACATATTAAAATGAAGTGACCAATATTATTTTTATTTTTAAAATGTATGTTAATGTTCATTTTTTATTGGCTCCATTTCATTTTTTTTTTAAATTGATCGGAATGGCCTGGCCGGTACTCATACTCTTTATACACTTCAAAATGAAGCGGCCAGTACTATTTTTTTTAAATATATTCATTGTTTCAAATGTTTTAAATTGTTCAGAACAAACTGGCTGATACTTGCTCTTTATGCTCTTTATATATTTTAAAATTACGTGACCAATATAATTTGTTTCAAAATATATTTATATACACATCAAAATGAAGTGATCAGTACTTTTTTTCAAAATATATTCACTTTTTTAATTTACTGGCTCCACTATTTTTTTTAATAGATCAGAACAAACTATTAAAAAAAAACTAGTACTAGTAACTAGCACTTATACACTTTATACACTTTGAAATAAAGTAACCATTACTATTTTTTTCCAAATATATTTACATTTTTAAAATTTATTTTCTGCATTTCAAATATTTTAAATTGATTAAATCAACCTGAGTGACTTATACTTTTTATATACTTTAAAATGAAGTGACCAATACTATTTTCTAATATATTTATTTTTCTTATTTACTGGCACCATTTCAAATTTATTAAATTGGTCAAAATAAAACTGGCTAGTATTTAAATCTTCTAAATTGACTAAAATAAACTGATCGGTTGATTGTTTTTTTTTTTCAAATTATTCATGAATATATTCTTGAATTTAATTGAAATGAATTGGCCATTACTATTTTTTTAAATAATTTTTTTTTGATTTACTTGTTCCATTTAACAATTTGTCAATTTTAATATAGTTGCGTCAGTACCAAAAACGGATTGCAGATTTCTTATTTTTAACGTAAGTTGGATGTGAAAACGTGCCAGGGACCATCGACGCCATCTAGAAACGTAAAATTGACGTAACTTAATGACGTAATAATTACGTCAGTTATTGACTTAAAACAGACGTTAATTAAACTCTTATCAAAACTTTCAATCAATAAAGTTTTCATCACTTCATCGGATGACGTTTCCATTTTAGAGTTTACTTGTTTGACTAAAAATCGTCTATCATACGTCATCTACGACCATTGGTCATATGGTGTTACATTTACAAATATCACCAAAAATGACGTGAATATGACGTGACACTGCTGGCTGCTCAAGGATGGCGTATACCACAAAATATTGAGAACCGTTGGCCTAAGTTATACAATTGAATTAATTTTATTAGAAATTTTGCTAGGTTGCCAAGCGTATTTTTAATTTAAATTTACTTGAAAAGTAATTTGTATATTTTTTCATATTTCGTATTATTTATTTTCAATAAACATCGCAACTTTTATTATACTAAAAAAGCAAATTGGTATATAAAATACGCAATTAAAACAATATTTGTATTGACAAAATTGAAACTTTGCGGAGCTCATAAGACCAAACAAAGAATTTCTCAGCATTTTGGGATTAAAATTTTCAATCAAAGTTAGAAAAACAAACTCTATTCAAATAGAATATAAAAAAAATGAAACTTGAAACTATATAAATATTTCCTATTAATATTAAATTATTATTTAATAATGCAGTGTACCGATTATCGACAAATTTACGTAAAATAATAAAAAAATGTATGCGTCCAATAATGATTTACGATCATACATCGCGCATTAGTCATCTTTATCGTGCAAGTTAACGAAAGTTAATTGTGTTGCTTGCTTGTACATCACATTTCTATTTCAGCCACTCATTTGTTTTGACCCACTATATACCATTAAAATGTCTCTTGTACTATTTATTATTACAAACTTACATATCGCTACAAAAGTTTTATTTCAAAAATTACATATTTGGCATCTTCATCTTACATAAAAATACAGTTTTGGTAGAACTTGTGTTGTGCTTGTCTGACATTATGCAATTTAGTGTATCAAATGTTGTACACTTTATTGAAGTACGGCATTCCATTGGGTGAATTTAAAATAGCAGCAAATGAAATGCCGTATTGCAATAAACTGTGCAACATTGGATATAATAAATTGCATATTGTCAGACACACATTATGCCTGTATGACAGTGTGCCATTATATCAAATCTTGCACAGTTTATTGAAACTCGGCAATCCATTGGCTGAAATTAAAAGCCGTATTTCAATAAACTGTACAAGATATGATGTAATAAATTGCACAGTGTCTTACAGGCATTAAACATTTTTTGAAATGCTAAAGTGCGTTTGGTATAAAAAGTGTGTACGACTGTGAATAGAGTGAACTTTATACTAATGTAAATGGAAAGGCCGAGTCTATGCAAGATAATGTATATTATCAATAGTAATTGCACAAGTGTATTATAAATTATCGGTAACAAGTTTGTCGATAGAATGCAAACTTGTTATAATTTAAAATGTACGAGAGCAATTTCTTAGTCTAAACCTAACAAAAAATACAATAAACATTGATGAAATTTATTGGTTATTAATGCAAACTGACGTTTGAATTTTTTTTTGACAATACTTTGACGCACAGTATTATTAGGGAACCTATCACGTGCCGTAACATAAATTGAAGAGAGAATCAATAACAAAGCCGAAATCGAATTTTATATGATTTTTATTATCGCGGCAACAAATTTATCTAGAAGCTGATTGGTTCTAATGTATTCGTCTTTGGTGGGATATAACTAGTCGCTATAATTAATTAAATAAAAGTTAGAGTAAGAAAATTTTTACACATTGGTTTTTATATATTTTCAAATTAAGAAGGAACTGTATATGCGGATGCCGCAATGTATCAACCATTTAAATTTACCTGATTAAGAGCGATTATGAAATAAAATACTACAAAACATTTGTTGTATGATATTTTCTTCTCCAGATATTAAATAATTTCATGTAACACTCTGTATATAACATAGTGAGTGGCAATACACCTTTTCTTGTGGGAAAAATATTAAGATAATTAAAAACCATCTGGAATACAAAATATCTTTTAAGGCAACCACTTTCACAACCCCAACTTTAAATTTTAAAAGATTGAGTAAAAGCACTACGTGAGTTCCGCAACGCATTAAAACAAAAATGAACCAAACAATCGATTAAAGTGTAACGCAAAAGTAAACCTGTCGGAAGCACTGTAGATACATACCTCTTTTGGAATATTATATCCTCCAATAATTACATCCTGCTGTAAAAATCTACTATTAGCTCCTGCCGTCGGTTTTAGCCTTAAAGTTTCCTTTACACAAGCTTTTAGAAATGCATCATCGTTTCGTGCTAAATCTAGCATTTTTTTATTTTTCGAAAGAAAATAAAGAGTAAACGCTATTGTGGTAGCTGTGGCATCAATGCCTCCTAGGAATACCTCCATTGCTAACATCAGCACATCTTTAGAAGAAAATGTTTTATTTTTAAAAAGGCTATACAAAAAAGGCTGTTCATACGATAATTTATTTGGATTTTTCAAAAAAGTTTTTTCGTGTGTTGTAAGTGATTCCTTAATTATCCTAAAATTGTATCAACATGTATTATAATATATGTTTTATTGTATTATTTTACCTATGAATTGTATTATGTGCAGATTCTAATTTTTTATACCCAGAAGTTTTTATAATTTTCCAAATTGGAGGTCCTAATAATGTAGAATATAATCCATCCATAAAATCTTTACTGGCATTTATTATATCTTGCGAAACTGTTGTATCTTCATCGAAGCAATTCATTTTATTGCCGGGGCATATGACAGATATTGCTAAAGTAATTTATTAGTATATTACGAGCATTAGTAAATATGAAATATGTACCTTCAATTGAATACAATAATAAATGTTGAAACATATCCTCCACAACACCATCTTTATTTTTTATTCTTTCTATATAATTCACAAAACTGTTTGCAACTTCTGTTTGCCTAATTTCATATGCTTTGATTAAGCTTATTTTTAAAAGAGGCGTTACACCACTTCTGTACCTGTACCATTCTTTTCCATTACCCGGTACAACTCCGACACTATTGAATATTTTCTGTCTATAATGTAATAATGCCTGAAATGGAGGTCGTACTGGTAGTTTACCTTCATTTCTAAAAAGAATTTGGGCGTCATCTGCATTTAAACTTATAAGTAGAACATTTCCACCTAAATTTAATTTAAATATTGGACCAAGTGTTTTGCCAATGTCATGGATTGCTTCAGTCAATTTTTCTGCTTTATATTTACCTAAAAATAAAAATAAAAAATCAATAATTTTATACCAATAAAAAACCATTTATGTATATTAAAAAATGTGGAATAATATTTGTTGTAAATATTATAGACATCACGTATAACATTTGAAAATAATTAGCTTACCACCAGGAAGGAATAAATACGAATGTCCCAATAAAGGATAAGATTTTAATGTTGGTACTTTACAAAACGATTTGACATTCGAAAATGATCTTTTTGAATACGTAAGATTTTTTAATAATTTTAGAAGTTTCATAATTAAAAAAAAATAATTAAGTAAATCAACTCAGTATTGTAACGTAAAATATAAAATAATGATCTGGTAATATAAAAATACACGTAATATGGTCAACCGAATATCTAAATACAAAAGACCATGAAGAAACTGAATAATGATGCCTGTCTATTGAATGGAGAGACGGCGTCCTTGAGAAAAACACGTGTTGATCGTTACTTTGCTTAGAACCTGCGCAGTACTTGCTGCATTTATTTAAGCCTTCGAAGATGATTAGAATTTTTATCGTTATATATTTTTTAATTAGATTTTTATAACATATTTTTTATAAAAATAATTTTTTTAGTGTGTAAATGAATAGGTAGTTGTTAACATTGATCAACACCGATAATAACTTAATTGGGTTGCTGCTAGCTAGAAGACTGATAACGTCATTTAATCTAACCTTGCTAGGAGAAGCACTATTTTACATGACATGAGCATGATTATAAATACATATACTACATTTAATTATACTTATAATAAAAACGTATTATGCAAATTAATTAAACAAATTTCAAAATAAAGTAGGATAATATTTTTTTAAATATAACTTTAAAAACCTTTGAATCCATAATAATTTCAATTACTATTTAAAATCCCCAATGAATTAAGTACATATTTCTCGGTAATAATCGGATAAAATAAAATTTGGTGTTTTTATATTTCTTTTTGTAATATTAGTCATATTATGTAACAAGATTTATAATTTGTGATGCTAGATCGGACTTTTTGAAATAAATAAAAATATAATAAAATATTATATATTAATTTATTAAATTAATTAACTAATAAAATGTAAACAAAAACAAACAAAGATTAAAAAATATTAGAATTTCAAAATGTATAAAATAATACAGTAAAATATCTAGAGAACAACTACAATAAATAGACAACTTCAATAACGGAACAATTTTGCAAGCACCGGCAAATATGCATGTAAGTAGCCTTTATTAAGCGGACTTCACCAATAAGCGGTCTGTAATTTTTCCTAAAAATTTATCTGACAAATATTTCTACGAAAACTTTTTCTTTAGTTTTCGATTCCATTTTCAATAACGCGCACAGGCACATCAAACACGATAACAGTTTTTAAATTTTAGAAAAACTATTTTGAATTAAATATGTATTTTAATATTACAAAATATGTTTGCTTTACAACTTGTTGTATCTTTTTGATATTAAGTAATTAGAAAAGCGTTTTTGAAGGGTAAAAAATACATTTCTGTTTATTTTTTCACAATTGATTTTTAGTTAAACGGCTTTGTGACGTTACAAAAACTAAAAGAAAATAATTTTGATTCAATTTTTTTATGTTTGTTTTAATTTGTTTAGTTTTTTTCAAATAAAAAAGAAATTTCGTGGTACAAGAACACATTTTTTTGTTATTAAAGAAAATAAATAAAATTAAAAAATAACATTTTCAAAAAATAAGAAAATAATAAAATATTTTTTAAATATTGGTGTGTTTTAAAATTAATTTAAGAACAAACACTTTTTTCACGTGTAGCTACCATTTGTATAGTAACGCAATACACGTATTTGATTTTTGTAAAAGAAAAATAGTAGTAAAGTATTTTGTTCAAGTTTTGCTAAAAAAATTGAATGCAACAAGAGAGAAGAAGTAATTTATTAATTTTTGCGTTTTTGTTCTTTTGCCTTGACACTAGTAGTTTTATATTATTTATGGATTCGGTCTTGAATTCGGATCCGGTCCGGTTTTAACTTTCGTTTTTGGTGATTTGTCCGGTGTAATGTAAGTTTTCTCGAGTATACGGAGCCGGTCTATAAAAACGGCCAGAGCTCTAACTTAGTTATTTATTATTACTTTTTCAAAACAAACAAAAAACACTTTTTAATGCTTTCATAAATATTATCATTTAACAGTGAAATAAATATTTTAATTGTGATAAAAACTACTGAGCGTTTGTCAACTGTTTTTTATGACATTGCAATTTTTTGTCGTAATTCCTTACATTGGGTCTTTGTCTTTACGTTAGTGTGTTATTTTTTATAGATTTGCATATTAGAAAAAAAAGACATTTTTGTTCTTATACAATCCTATAATAATTATACACTAATATAAAGAGGATGGCGCAATTTAAATAATTATGAAAAAAAGTGTAATGTCATTTTAAAAAATAGTTGACAAACGCTCAGCTATGACTATGAAAATATTAATTTTACCGTCACTTAATAAACCTCTCTATATTGATTTATGTACAATTTGAATTAAGTAGGTAGGTACCACTGCATCTAGGACCAATAGCAAGATGTTCTTTCTACCTAATAGTAGGTGCTTTCCAGTCACCACTAATCTTAGCTTACCTCACTTAGTCTTACTTAACATGTCGTTCCATCTAATGACAAGTGAGGCAAAGTAGCAATCATAAGGATGATTTTGACCTGTACTACGTGGTACTTCATTATAAAATAAAATAAAACAATTTACTAAGTTTTTACCACAAAAATATTTATTGAAATTTTTCAATAAATATTTTTGTGGTAAAAACGTAGTAAATTGTTTTATTTTATTTCAAAGTAAGAATGTTACCTCCCCCTTGCCGCAGACAGACTACCATGCGACAAAGCTGACTAGTAAAAAATTTGGCTTAGTTAGTGGTGGGGATAAAATTACATGTGTTCTTGTGATTGTTTACTCTTTTTTTCATATTTTTCTATATATAGTGTGATATAGCGCCATAAACCGATACTAGTTTTATGCCACTAGAAATTAATTAGAGTACGTAATATTATATAAAACTAAAAAATATAGAAAATTGCCAGATGCGTTAAAATAATGATTTAATTGGCCATTTAAATAAATGAATGATTAAAAATCAATTGATAAGTTGGTATTATTACAGTTTATTCAGAAGAATAAGGTTATGTATCATGTACTGAGTAAAAGCCTTACTTAAACCGTTCCTTTTGAACATGTAAATGTATGTGAGGTAAGGTGACTTTGTTTGCCTCACTTTAAAATTAACTTACTTAAATGGTATATGGATATCTACTCTAAACTTTGAGTCATATTAAAATCAATTTATATATATATATATATATATATATATATATATATATATATATATATGTATTTTGGCTAGTTTTGCTATTGGAATGCCATTTTAAATTATTAACAAATTAATTTAAAAAAATTAAACTATTTACACCAGGCCGATATTATTTTATATATGATATAATAAATTATTAAAAAATTTCAGCGGTGTGATTTTTCAATTTTTTTGATATACTAAATCGATGTTGAATAAACCAAAAAATTCAAGTGGATCCAGTGAAAATCGTAGAAAATCGACTGATTCAAGTCTGGGGACGGGGGAAAGATTATTTCGCACTTAGTAGCAAATACTTAAAGTAAAAACAAAAAAATCATATTTTTTTAATAAAAATAGTAAAAATGTTATCTTGAAATTAAGCCATACTAGCAAACACTTAAACTAAAAATAAAAATAAAACATCATTTAAAAAAAAATAGCAACAAAAATGTTTTGTGGCGTTAAGATTGTTTAATAAAACAACATTTTCAAAAAATAAGAAAATAAAAAAATATTTTTTAAATATTGGCGTGTTTTAAAATTTATTTAAGAACAAAAACTTTTTCACGTATTTGATTTTTGTAATAAAAATCAGATTAAAAGTATTTGGTTCAAGTTTTGCTAAAAAAAATTGAATGCAAGAAGAGAGTAGAAATAATTCAATTTCTGCATTTTTGGCAGCGCGTATATAATATCGTTTCGCCTTGACACTAGGAGTTTTATATTATTTATGGATTCGGCCGGATCCAGTCTTGAATTCGGATCCGGTCCGGTTTTAACTTTTGTTTTTGGTGATCTGTCCTGTGTAATGTACGTTTTCACGATTATACGGAGCCGGTCTATAAAAAACGGTCAGAGCTCTGACTTACTTATTTATTATCACTATTTCAAAACTAAAAAAGTTTGTCAACTGTTTTTTTTGACATTGCAATTTTTTGTAATAAAACAATACTAATACTCAATAAGAAAATATTACAAAAAAATTATGTAATATTGAATTCTAAATTTAGAAATATTGTACTATCTAGATTTTGACAAATTTAAAAATTTTTCTGATGACGTAGTATATTGACACATAACTTTTTTTAAATAAAAATTTTTTTTTTCTGAGAATAAAAAAGTTTTCCAATATATTACATATTTTTTTTTGGCGGGCACTTTATATTTTTCAAAATTCGATTGTTGCTACTATTTTAGAACTACTGACTTACATTAAAATCAAGTCGCACTTCCTTTGTTGTGCAGAGACTAGAGAAGAGAATATTAATCGTAATTATTCAAATAAAATAACCTAAACTAAAATAGAAGAATTATAATATTGAAGTTTTAAGAAATGTAATAACACAAGAAATTACAGTAGAAAATGATCAGTACCACAACATAAATTTAATTATTTGCGCATTAAATGCTCAAATTGGGCCTCATGTTCTTGTACTTATAAACAAGCGCTGCGCAACCAGTTTTTCCGCATTTCAGTGTATACATACTGCGAATGACACTCGCTGCAGATTGCTACTAAATCATCCCTATTTAAAATTTCCAAAAACCACATTTGCAGTAATAATATTTTACCAGACCTTTTAGAAAATGTACCCTTTTTCTAAAAGGTCTGTTAAATCTTCTTCGAGGAATTGAAAATAAGAATTACTGTTTAGTCGATTCAACAGATAGAGATTAATTATGTAATTAAGAAAATTGATGGAAACGACTGTTACTATGTGATAATTTATAATAGAAGATTAAAAATAAAACTACTACGTTTTTATATCACGATATAAAAACTAAAATTCCGGTAAAAGTCAGTAGTCCCAAAACACTTCCCGGTATATTGATTGCAACAATCAAATTTTGAAAACTATATATCTGAGTTACGAACAATTTATTTTTATTTGTGTTCTTAATTCAGAATGTCGATAAATACATTTCCTTAAATTTAATGACATACGTTTGATGAAATCCTATATAGTGCTTATATTTATTCTCTAAGAAAAACTATATCTTAATATCAATCGATTTATGAACTGGGATTTGGTGGATAAAATATTTGAATTAAAATTTTTAAACACCATATTTAGTATAGACATAAAACGCGAAAAATAGCAAACATTTTATTGAAGAGGTTTTTGTGTTTAAACTATTAGGAAACAATAAAACATACTACTGTTATTGAACGGTAATATTTTTCTATATAGGTAAGTAATATAATTAAAAAGAAAATGTATTCTACAAGAGAAATCGATCAATAAAATGTAATGCAATGTTAAATAAACAATGCAGAAGAAGAGGAAGAAAGGAAAGATTTTACTCAAACAATTTTTACACGGAATTGGCGTGCCGTTTTACTTTAATCTGATACGAGTACTGTCGAGTTATCCAAAAGAAAGTTAATAATAATATGTAGGGTAAAATGTAATTTCGCCGGCGCATATCTCAACCGCTACCGGCAAGAATGATCGAGGTCAGAGCCGAGCGTGAAGTGACGGAGAGCCGCGTGTAGAATTCTGTATCGACAGTCGCTTGTAGACATTGAACTAGCGCGGGTTTCGAATACATTTTACTATCTCCTGGCAAACGCACGTGTAGAACCAAAGCAGTAATATTAATTGTTTCAAAATGATATGGTTTACTTAATCGGGTGTGTTGTGTTAAGTGTTACAATAAAAACGATGTTTTGCGTTTAAAAGCGCCCGATAGTTTTGGATTACCTGTTACAGAAAACTTGGAAAACTGGAGAATAACAAAGCCGTAAGTATATCTTTTGTTATTTTTAAATTTATTAAAAAATAATCATGTTGAAGTAATAATGAAAAAACAGCGAACTTTATATGATAAAATTTTATAAAGGATCAATATTTCCAAACAATAGTTTTTTTTGTAAAAATGAAATATAAAATAAATTTGTTTTCCTATTATTTAATATAACAGTTTCGATAACTAAGAATAATCAATACTGTTTTTTTAACAAATGATGTTATTGCTCCATATACTGTACGTTGTTGTGAAAAAAAAAGAAAAAGGCGCAGACTAATCATGATGTCTCACCTAACTGAGTATATATATATATATATATATATATAGAAAAAATATCATTACTATTGGTACACAACACTCAATATTTATGGTGTAATATAAATTCGTTGAAGAACTTAAAATGTAAATATTAAGTTTAATGATTTGAATAAATAAATAACACAACTGTTAATATATCTTATCACGAACATTTTTTGAATCGTGAGTAGTTTCGACCAATTACCTGGTCATCATCATACGGTGACAAATATTTGTGATGGTGACGAGGTAATTTGTCAAAACTAGTTACGGTTTAGTACATTTTCTTGATCAGATATGTAAAAAAAGTTGTTTTTTTATTTATAATGCACGAGATTAAAAAAAGACTTTTATTAATTTTTTTATTAATCATTTATTTATATATTATAGTTATTTAATCAACAAGCTTCTTGTTAATGGAAGTGATTAATAATCGAGAGATTTTAACGCGTGAGCAAAGCGTAGCGTGCAATTATAAAAATAACATCGACACTCTATGTATATGATTGAAAACTGTCAACTTAATATTGTAAAAACTTTTATAATAACATAAATTTACAGCTTATTACCTAGCGACACAACAATGCATTTAATGGTCATGCATGCATTAATAGGGGCTATTATTGGTCCCCTGTCAATACATAATAAACAATCGACGGAGAAATTATTAAAAGTGTATCAAACTTAATTAATTAATCCGATTTGTATACATTGATATCTGGTTATGTATCTGACACTGACATTAATTAATTTGTTAAATTTGATTTGTTTATATTGATGCTTCTCCATCTCAACCCCACTCAATGCTTTTAGATTCTCTCTCTCTCTTTCTCTCTCTCTCTTTCTCTCTCTCTCTCTCTCTCTCTCTCTCTCTCTCTCTCTCGCTCTCTTTGCATTCGTTTCAAGAACCATGACGACTATGAATAGAAATTGTGAATGTGTTTGGAACACACACAGTACAAGTGTGTTGTAATCAAAACCTTCGATTAAATCGGTTATTTGGAAACATGTTAATTTTTTCATTATTTAAAGATTTTACAGGTAAACCAATTTTGAAACATACTTGCTTATTACGATCCTTTGTAGTAAAGAAAAATATTTTCTTCTTCCTCATATAGGTACAATTACCTTTAAAAATTACTTAGACAGCGGACTCTTAAGATGTTTAAAAAGGAGATGTTCCCTCTTCCAAATAGCCAATTCAATTTTATTATAATATTTATACTGAAAATTAAATGTCAGCGTCAATGTCTTTTTTTCGGTCTTATTTATGCATAGCTACCCTGCCAGTCATTACACCACGCCCTAGGGCCAATGCATGCAGGGAATGCGCGCATCCCCATTCTCATTTGCTGACTGCATGTATACCTCCGATTTTTTGAACTCACACTTCAATATAAAAGTTTTTACTTAAAAACACGCACCATAGGAATTTCACTTTAATAGCAATTAAAAAATAGCAGTTAAATAATAACTGTACAAAAATAACAGTTAAACATTTTTTTTTAATTTTTGAATTATCCGCATATTAATTTTGACCATAGCTACTTATTTTGTTATGGTATACAGCTTAATAATTTATACCAGTTTAAGAATTGTAAAATAACCGACTAATACTGGCTTAGTTGCTGCTGGAGGAAAATAATGTAGACGTAAATCGTAAACTGGGAAATAGATAAAAATACTTTAAAAAAGTTAATATTGTCTAAACAATAAATACAAGTACCAAATATCTACTTAAAGTGATTTTTTGTTAACCTGATTGATAGAAAAGTTTACCACAAAAAGAAACATTTTGTAATTTAGTTTATATAGAATAAAATTATAGTTCAAGTAAACAAATACCCATCATTTGTATGAACTTAGTGATAGTGTTTAATGATCTAATTTTGTTCATTAAACTTATAGTTAAAAACCGGTATTTCGGCATAGGTATGTATATGTAGCTGCTATTTTAATTGTTCACGTCAGTTACATTGTGTAAAGTTATTTTATAATACTTCCGGAAATCACACAAAGTATTGGAAAATAGATGCCAGGGGTCGACACGTTCGATGACTTCAGTGTACATACTTGAACATGCATCCACGGTGCTGGTGTTAATGATAATTATTATATGTTACAAACAACATATTTGAAAAATTGTATTGTAAACCTAATTTAATCACAATAATTAGTCTATTAATATACATACTGTTTAATATTTTAATATATTAACTTTCTGTTATACATCCACTGCTGGAATTTAAGATAATCTAACAGCAATGCAATAAATATACGGTTATTAAGGTAATTTAATTTATAAAAACAAAGAAGTAGTTATAGATGAATTTGTGATGAGATATATTTTGATACACTTGATTTTCTTGTGTTGCCTTAGAAGTCCGATTATAACTTTTACACGCTTTTACTACGGGTATTCTCGTATATAAAACGCTAGAAATCGCATTTCTTTCCTCAAATGTAACTGTAATTTTTAATTTCCATAAATTCTACACACGATAGACCCGTTCTCTTGTTAGAATCACACACGATATGCTTTTATATTTGGTTAAGATGTTCTCATCGTAATTTATCGCAGAATACAGAATAATGTAAGTTAATTTTAATAAGCATAACAGTAATATTCTTATTATTAAACTTGAGTATTTAAAAAACTTTAATTGAATTACAATTTTATAATTAATTAATGTTAATTGATTCAAATATTATAGCATAAAATTAACAGATCATAAATACTTGCATTATGAGATTAATATTATGTTGATTTTTGGTTTTTTGGTTTATTGTCATCATTAATGTTCAATTGACTTCTGATTACTAGCAATAGCTACTAAACAATAATATTTAATTATACTGCATGATGAACATCTTAAAAATACCAATACTAGTTGCATACGAGATCAGCATTATTTTTCTCAATAACTGTGGGCATGATGCGGTTAACGAAAATTGCTTTTACAATTGCAGTAAAATAAACACAGTTTAATTAAATTAGTTTCTTAAGTTAACGTCTTTCAGTTGTGGTCAATGCTGATGAACTCTTCTGAAACGTCCAGGTTTGATAGCAGAATGTAGTAAATAAAAAAAAAACAATAGTCCTGCAAAGCCGTTTCAATCATCCCGTTTTTAAATATTTTATGTTACTCACTTGTAAACACCATTTTTATGTAAACCACATAAGTTTGTGTGTAAATATGTAAACATTTTTATTTGTTATTTTGTTGCGAAGGTGTTAAATTGATTTAACGCCGTCGCAACCACTTAACCCGTTTGCGACCTGTAAAGATCATGTACATAGTAACAAAATTAATAATAAAAAATAAAAATCCAACAGTTTTATTTACAAGTGGTGAACAAATAAAATATGTTACATTAAACGCTAGCTAACACGTTTAACTGGCTCAAAGAGGTAACAGGCTTGCCGGATTGCCAGCTTGACAGTCATTTTCTCGTATCGAAAATAAAAACCGATTTACTTGGCTAATATTGTAAAGTACTATTAATTAATTCAAAGTTTTAAATTTTATTTTTAGTACAACGCTTAATAGATGTACTTTTGCATGTTTGGTTTAAGTCAAAGCTCTGCATTTGAATGTGTATTGTATAACGTGTTCGAAAATTTTAGGAAAAACTTTAACACTAACAATTTTTATTGAAATAGTTAAATTTTCATCAAATTTTTAAACAATCCGTCTTAACTACTGTAATTATAAAAAACAATTTAAATAATGAATAAGAGATAGTTATTTTTGATTTATTAAGTCTTCTCCTTACGTGTTGCATCATCCTTTGGTTATTTTGGTATAAATTTGATGTTCTTGGTCTCAGACCGGTTTCTAATATGGCATTAAACGAAATCTGGAAAAATTATTATTTAATCATTTGCATGTGTTTATAAACTGAAGCAGTTTAGAGAGATATGTCTGGATATAAAGTTCTAAGTTCAATGCTTAGTCCCGAACAATGTAGAGCTGCTAAATAAAACAAGCCTTAGAAATTATACTCTTATTTTGTACTCCAAACTGAGATTAAGCAAACAAAAGGTTTTTTACAAAAACTTGAATAACTTTAATCTCTAAAAAAATGTTATATAATATCGTCTCTTGGCTGATTTTGAAAAATCACGTTTTCCTTGGAACCAAGAAACCATAGAAAAATCCGTTTACTACCAATTAACGAACTGCTTTATTAAAATTGTTTTGGCATTTTTAATTTTCGAGATAGCTTATAGCAACGTCCAAATTTGGCCACCCTGTACATGTTTGATTATAAGTGAGTTATATTTTTTATTCTTCAATACTTTAACTAGTGATGACCATAGACTTTGAAAACGACATTAGATCATTTAAAAAAATTATCGTCTAAAAATGCCATAAATTTTACATTGATTCGCTCTAATTCAACTTCAATATGGTGAATACTGAAAATCAAATCGGTTGTTGCGAACAAAATTCTACAAACGTAACTTTTGTATTTAATACTATTCTTGTTGTTCTTGTTGATTGTTAGCACTGTAAGTAACCCAGGCTTACCGTGCCGTTTACAAATTTGTTTTTGTCCATTACAGCGTTATCTGTCACGCTACAAAAAAAAGTTAAATACAAAAGTCACGTATTTTTTTCCGAAGAATCAAAATCTGTAATAAATAAATCCTTTTTAAGATTTCAAAGTTGCCCCCTGAGTGTGAGAGTCGAGTGTAGTATCATTAGATAGTTTTTTAAAAACCATTAAAGACGTAATTTTTGTTTTTGCGATCTGATGTGTATTTTTTGAGATAATTGACCGTTTCGATAATTTTGACTAAATATAATGTGTTAGGTAATTGAATATTATTCAACAAGAATGCAATTGCTAAAATGAAATTTATTTGTAGACAGACATAAATTTAAAACAAATTTTTTACTCTTGCTATATTTTTTTATAGTTAATGCAATAGCATGTAAAAATTAATTGTAATCAATTCTGTTATGCATAATACATCAGAAAGAAAAATGATAAAATATTAAAATATATTTATGATAAACAAAGATTTTGATAAATAATTTGTTATAAATAAAAATGTATAATTTATGCGTTCAATTTATGCACCTACAAAGAATTTTATTTAGAAGCTGGGCACACCTTCATCATCACAATTTTCAATCTACAACTATTTACACTTTCTAATGTTTGGAAAGCGGTCTGCGATATTAATTACGCAGCGATTTCTTTCATATCTCTGCGTAATGAAAAAAGTAATAATATAAATAAAATGTACTTTTTTTTTTCTTCAAAATAAACATTTTATAATTTTGGTTCATTGACTCGTGCGAATTCACCGACCACGTCCATATACAGCGTGTGTGCCCAAATACGAAACGCTCGTTATAATTAAACGGATTGTTACCTTCCATGCTTACAACCCACCTGAAACAAAAGACATTAAAACAACCGAATATTAGTATTGTCATTAATAATTTACATTTTATTTGTAATTTACAAATAATAGGTTAATATATATAAAAAATAAAAAATTATAGTATTCACAGCCGAGTTTATCATTCGAATAACTATGCAATAATTTTGTAAACAATATTATGTTATTTAATATTATGTTATTTGAATATTATGTATTATTGAAATTTTGATGAATTTATGTGTTGTAGCTACAGTGTCAATGCTACTGTTGTAATGTCAAACACTTTCAGGCCGCTATGTACGACCAGAAATTTTTTTGCAGTAGGGAACTGTCACGAACTGTCAGTTACAGTAATTGCAAACGCCAACTTTGTGGATGCAAGTGCGGCCAGAATCATTGACTGTTAGATATAGCCGCTTAAAATAGTTATTTGTTTACCAAGGCCATAAAGTGCTACTTTGCTGGATGAGTCTGAGAGTTGCGAGAAAAACGAGCGTAGCTAGCGAGACAAGCATCGGGCGAGAACTGCAAACAGTATTTGAGAACAATAGTTATTTGTTTATCAAGGCCAGAAAGTTACTAATTTGCTTCACGAGTTACTTACTTTTATTTTGAAGTATGGAGCTGTCACTTTCAGTTACACTAATTGCAAACGCCAAGTTTCAGGATCCAAGTACGGCCAGAATCATTCACTTTCACATATAGCCGCCTAAAATAGTTATTTGTTTATCAAGGTCAGACAGTGCTATTTTGAGGACGAGTCTGAGAGTTGCGAGAAGAGCGAGCCTAGCGAGCGAGGCAAGCATCAGGCAAGGACAGCTAAGACTATTTCGGCCTTGGTGAACACAACATTTTTTAGGCGGCTGTAGTTTAATATTTAATTGATTTGTATGTAGCTACAGTAACAGTGAAAAATTCGTAATGTCAGGATCCGGCCAGAATCTTTGACTTTCAGATATAGCCGCCTAAAAATATATTTGCGACGTTTAAATTATGTATATAATTCTTGAAAATTTTGCTGCATATCACTTCAAAATTTGGTATGAAAATATTTTTTTAAAAATAATTTAAATTATGTAAATGGACAACTTTGTATGATTTAATATTATTTATTAGATAAAATCATTCCACTTGATAAGTAGTATAAAATCCTACAAAGTTGTCTAATTAAAAAATAATTAATACTGTCAAAATTATTAACGTACAATAAAATTACATACAATATATTACAATTATTATAATTATACTGAGCAAACATATTTTGCTACTTTTGACTGCCGATTTTCATTTTTAATATTTGCATTTATTGTATTTCATGTTCCAATACATTTTGATGTTTGCTTGCATTGTGCCAGTATTTTGTTCAAATTGAAAATAATTTAAAAAATAACGGAAATATACATTCAACCAAAAAAATTATAATTATAGATTTGGAATAGGAGTGTGTAGGAGAAACAGAAAAGTAAAGTAAATACGGTTGGAATGGCGTACTAAGAAGTGTTTCTAGAAGAACTAGTATGGACGAGATTAGAAATGAGTGGAACAAAGGTGGTTGAAAGTAACACAGATAGACCAGTACAGACAAACTACTTTACGTTGATTTGGTCATGTTAAGAAAACGGTTGTTTTAGAGCTTTTTGGAATTTTTTTTCTGAATGCATATTAGTCTCTTGAATTAATGTTATGTTGATTTAATATGATTATTAGTGTACTATACCAAACGTGTTAATACATTTAATTAGTCCTAATGCCATATCTAAAGCCAAAGTCAAGAACTTGCGCCTTCTTCTAATTTATTCTACAACCTTTTGTAAATAATTTTGAGAAATGCTTTTATACGGTGTTTGATGCATCAAAGCTTATGGTTCAATAGTTGATGGATTGATTTTTTTTTAATGAAAGTAAATATGTTGAGTTTATATATATATATCTTAATTGGGTATAAATAGTTGACTTTGTATCTGTAATAAACAATGGTTAATTGTTAGTGTATTGTTATTAATTGTAAGGTAAATAAATAAAACTCTTGAGATGCCCCTTAAATTATTGCGCTTGAATTAAAATAATATATATATATATATATATATATATATATATATATATATATATATA
>JARJEC010137296.1:0-20620 GCA_030264575.1 Tachinus sp. AB-2021 | reverse complement strand
TATATATATATATATATATATTATAAATACATATTATTTAGCATTCTACAAAACTTAAATGTAACATACGTACGTACCAATTTCGTGAACACCCTGTATCTCTTTAAAGAATAATATTAGACATCTATGCAGACTTATATATATAAAAGATAAATCTTTTTATTTTAAGTGTAGTTTTACTATGTCGATTTTTTTACGCCCTGCATAGCCATAAAGAAATTGCACATGCGACGTCGCGGAAACCCATGACTGCCTATATCAAATGGAATCTTGATCACGTTCTTCCACTTCAAGATTATTATATAGCCTTCTGTAAAAGTAGCTATTTTTCTAATGTTGAAAGTGAACGTTCGTGTATGTTTATTTTCAACGACCGAGAAATCATTATATAAAAACTAAAACTTTATATGTTGCATATCTAAACGACTAAATATGAATTAGTTTCAATTTAGTTCATTTTCAATCAGTTCTATAATTTTAAAACATGAATTAACATACAATCAAAAATCAATAAAAAAAATATTATTTCTATCTATTAAATTTAGTGGTATTGCAATTTATCTCTATGCAGAATATAAATCCTGTTTTAAAAAACGATTTCCAAAATTTTTTTTTGCCAAAATATTATTATTTATTGGTACAAAAACGCGGTCTCAATTTGGCTATTACTATTAAAATGAACAAGCATCACTGTTCCATTACATCAAGCAAACGCGTCATTGTAGGTTGTGAAAAGTGTATAGATCTATGAATTTAATGGCATTTAATGAAAATAATCTTGAAAATTTTAAATATCAATTTAATTTTTGACTGCCTGATTAGGGACATGTTGCCAATTATAAAATAAATTTGAAATAGTTATTTAAATTCGAATGCGGTAAGTTTTATTTGACAGCACAGCAACTTTTTGAGGCACAAGCCCGTAGAGGTAGTGCCTGATAATTGGAGCGCTGTAAAATAGATAACATGTGAGATTTGTATGTGATTCTTTGTCCGACAAGTTTTATTAAATAAAGCTTATTGAAATATTTATGATGTATTTATGGAAAAATGACATTTATCAATGACAATTAAATCAATTGTAGTTGTAGCTGTGGTCAACAGATGGCAGTTTTTGAATTAGAATATTAAATTTTTCAATTAAATCAAGCACAATTTTATAGTTATTTGATATAAAGTAATATTTTGATACATAAACTTAATTGTGATATAAGCAGTATTTCTCCTAAATATCTGTATGTGTCCAGTATTTTATGCAGTTTTTGTCGTTTTTTTAAACTAATTTATCAAAAATTCTTTAAATAAATTGGCTAATTTATGTTATTAATTTATTTTAATGTTAATAATTCATTATAATTCGTATTATACAGTATGTTGCCGAGTAGATGTTACTAAAAACGTATTTATTATTGATTTGAGAATAGAAATAAAGAGTTAATAGTCAATCCCGAGGAATAGACTATACCCGATATTGAAATATATTATTAAGTGTGTTAACTGCTGTTTCAACTGGTACGAATTTGGTTGACTCGTTTTCGGGTTAAGGACTTTTGCATTGAGCATACTTCCATCGATTACGAAAAAAACTGTAGATCCTGTGTGTTGTCTAGATATTGCGTACACGCTAAAGAACTCAATATTTCAAATTTGAATCCTCAATTAAAATTTCTAGATGTGGTTAACCTCTAGTGCCGGTGATTAGTCCAAAGATGACAGAAATAAGCCGACGTTAAATAAATTTAAAAAATAAAATATATCATGATCACAATTTTTATCTATATTATCGTCCATTTGCCTGTCTATTTGTATATATTTGCGTCTTTTAATATTTGATATTTAATATCTTAATAGCTATATTTAAAGTATGTATGGATATGTGCTTATATTTACACTGAATGGTCAATTAATAAAGTCAAATTTTTGCCAACTCCATCACTTGCTTGCAAACAATATTATTATTCCAAAAAGCATTAAAGAACAAATTAAATTAAAATCCAACCCGTTTTACAATTATGAATAAATAAATATTTATTCATCATTTTTAACAAGCAAAGTATGCACGCGGCGCGAGTACGTTGATATATTTAAATATTCGCTCCAACGAGTCATTGAGACAACTTAGGTAGGTAGAAGCGTTTCTTCTTATTTCCTATGTTTAAAGGTATTCGCAATGTCAGCAGATAATAACCACTTTCAACTAACAAAGTATAAATACTAGTTCTAAGCAAAATAAAAACAAACACTCACGTGCATATTCTTTCTGTAGAAAGCGAGTTCACTTTGAAACGTCTTGTATACCGCTCCGAACAAAGAAGTAATGCATGATTATTTTTAGTAATTGGAATATTTTTATTGGTCCATAAAATGATTAGTATACAATCTTACGTATATTACTATCTAACTGTATCTGATATAAATTTCTTCTCTTGTTTAAAAGCTTAAAAAGTAAAAGAACTAACTAAACTTTAAAGCAAATTTCTTGAATTAATGGAATTTGCAATTTAATATATGATTAATAAAGCAAATACTAAATTGTTGTTAAAACGCTTTTTTAAATGTCAAAATATCATTCTTAAATCCATTATATTTATAAATACGAATATTAAGAGTAGTCAATAAAACAAACAATATGCTTATTAAATATAATCAAATTGATAAAGATTATCAATTATATGCTACTTAAATAGCATATTTTTGTTCAATCGAGAATTAAAAAAATATATCTATAGTATTCATTAGTATACATTTTTACTTTTCTCCTTATACACAGTGAGGATTAATTGACGGACAAGTAACTTTGTCAAAAGAAACAAACATTTTAATTAAAAAATGCCGAATTCTTCGTTTTACCTCACAAAATCTTCAAAGTTTCAATTTGTCAATAAAAATATTGTTTAAATTGCATATTTTATGTACTAATTTACTTTTTTTTTATTATAATAACAGTTACGAGTTTTATTGAAACCTAATAAAAAATATGAAAAAATGTAAGGGTGCTTGGACCACACAGCAGAAGTCAAACTTTTATTATAAACAAATTATTCATAGCGGGAACTCAAAATCCCTAGTATCGTAGACGGTGTCTCAAGCACTTTATGTATATGACACTGACAAATATTATTAATTCATTTCGATTAGTTTATCGATTTTATCGATTTTACATCGTCTCTTTCTCTTTCGCGGCAAAGTTTAATTTTTATTTGACGCGTCAAGAAAAAAAGGCGCATAAAAGGAAATTGAGATAGATTTAGAACATTCGCGCGACACTAAAATTGACGTGCTTAGAAGCAAATAGTATCCAATTTGAATATTTGTAGTTATAGTAAAAAAATAATACTTTAAATGTGCAATAAGTTACCTACATTATAAGCATTAGGTTTGGTCGTGAGGCCAAATAAAACGTTTTTCAGCATTTTTTAATTAAAATTTTCGATTTCTTGTGGCATGATCTACAAAATTACCTAGCCTTTGCCGGCCAATTAATCTCCACCCCGAATAGCGAAAAGTATTGGATTCATACCACAATTTCAAAATTTCGAGATATCAACGGAAATATACGTTTTGGGGGTCATAAATTAAACTGTTTCTAAGATATTGCTCTGAAATTTGGGGAATATGACAGAAGTAAGCTCTAATTATGCTGCTCTAAAATTTGTTCAAGTTGGCAACACGCGGTCAATTTTTCTTTAAAAATCATTATAAACGGCCTTAATTTAAACAGAATAACAACTAATGAAATGTAGTTTCTCAATAAATACTACAGTAATTTAACCGTAGATATTAAATGAACATTATCATTAACCTATAAAATCAACCACATTTCAAAAATGGATTTTTGTTTTATTATATTTGAAGATTTTTATACATTTATAAGAAAACAATAAAATTTATTACCAAATTTCATATAAACTAATCAGTATTTTTAAAATCTGCATATTTTGGTTTTTATTTATTTTTTTATTTAACTTCGTCATCTTCAGACTAATCAGCCATGCAAGAGGTTAACCATATCTGTAATTCCAACTTAAATTATTAGGTCCTTTAACGTGCACGCAACATCTAACTAAACAGAATGCGGGATCTAGTTTTTCTTCCTATCCGAAGGAAAGTGTGATCAGTACACGTTTCTTAACCTGAAAAAGTCGACCCTCCAAATAAAAACTGCCCGGATTCAAACCCTAAAACAGCAAGTGTAACCACTAATCCACTTGAGTGGCTTAATTTTACTAAAAACTGTAAAAAAAAACAAACAAATGTAATACATTTATTTCTTTTTTCTCTACAGCAGAAATTCAAAAACCAATTATTAGCGCTTTGAGATGAATGGGAGAAATAAATGCAGCGTGCTCATTATAAGCCAATGTCCAAACCCGCAAAATACGAAAATGTAAATAAAAATTTTAATTTAGTAGACCAGTGCGTCATCCAAAAGTAAAAAATGTTTTCCTCATTAAAATAGTCAACAGCAGAGATCAACCACATTGATGATTTTCTCCTATATAAAGTGGGGCCGAGTGAAGTGTGTAAAAGTGACTAACCAAATCCATCTGTACTAACGCCGCGGCGTTCGGACGGGCACAAAATAATATAAGTCAGATTTTTATACAATACTACCGTGCCAACTTTCCACTCAACCACAATCTTATATTGGTAAAAATAAAAAACACTCTTAAAATAAGCAGTATAATCTTCAATTCACTTCTTTATACATATTTTTAAAATAAGCAAACATCGAACCTTTTTTTAAAATTAGATCAATTATTATAAGGTTCAATAAAATACAAATGTATAATAGTTTTTCCCCAACCAGTTAGAAATATAGACTTAAAGCAAAAATTACATTTTCGCCCCAGAAGTGCGAAAGTCAGTACTGCTATTTTTATAATAAAACTCAATTTCTCGCGGTGACAGAGAAATTTAAAATATTTAATATTAAGCGCGTGATGTGAAAATATTACTTCACTTACTAACATGACAATTTTTCCCCACCTTGCAAATATAAATCAGGATTTAGACTATGATATTTAGTTGTGACTTTGTCTATGATAATATCAAATAAAAAAATCATACAGACGTTTAAAATATGGTATTGTGTTTACACTACATACACGTGGACAGCGTCC
This sequence comes from Tachinus sp. AB-2021, assembly GCA_030264575.1. Classification (NCBI taxonomy): domain Eukaryota; kingdom Metazoa; phylum Arthropoda; class Insecta; order Coleoptera; family Staphylinidae; genus Tachinus; species Tachinus sp. AB-2021. The sequence continues at coordinate 15,497 of JARJEC010137296.1, read as the reverse complement.
AAAATCTAGTGTAAACTAAAGTAATAAATAAATCACCCTGTTTCACGTTTATAAAGAAATAAGTAAATCACATAGTGTAAATAAGTTCTGTGTGATAAATTTTAAAATACAAAAGTTCAGTATTTTTTCCTGTAGAAAAAGAATCTGCAATAAAGAATGGGAGTTGTGGGGAGACTTTAAAATCTTAAAATGTTTTATTTCAAATCTTGATTTTATACGCAAGCTTAATTTTAATATTTTTCTTGTTTCTTACTACTTTGTTTCTTGTTGCGTGATGATGATGATACTTGATGCTGTAATTAAGGCATTGCGAAAAAAGAAAAGTATTTTATACAAAAGTCATGTATTTTTTTTGTAGAATTAGCATCTAAATAAAAAAAATGGGGGTTTCTATTTAAGATAATTTGAGTACCTTGGAATATTAAGAAATATTCCATAATTAAATAAAGCACATTAATATTGCAAGACTTATCTCGTACAATAAGTATTTAATAATAAAAACGGTTTACTTATGTCGTTTAATAAAAAACGACCGTTTTTATTCACAATAAATTGGTCATTGAGCAAATTTCAAATGTCACGTGACATGTAAGTCAAAATGAACTGCTTGAACGATGCGGGGTAAGCAAAATTCTCAATTCATACTTACATCACATGTGTAAAAAGAACGCCACAATAAGTGAGAAATAGTAAAAACGTAAAAAGCAAAAAGTTTACATTTGGCGTCATTTTGCTGTTGTACTTTGATAGTGGAAGCAAGATGATAGTTCGATAGTAGATAATTTACCATTAATAAACATTTATCGCTTTCTGGCACAAGATCGTATTAGGAATTAACTGCCACAATACAAAGATTTTCCAATTTCTACTTTATGATTAAGTAAAAATTTCACTATTTTCTAAAAATATTTGTAAAAACTAGGAATGTTAATTGTAAAATATAAAAAGTTATATTCAATCGTAAAACTCATCTTAAAATTAGAATATTTCACTAATACCGGAAACATTTTGTAAAATTTATACAAAACAAAATTCGTAAAAAATTTTGAAAAACAAATAATGTATTGATTATATGTGATATATTTTGATCTGCCCAAAATACAAGAAAGATATTAAAAGTATTCAAATTTAAAAAATTTTAAGTGTTTTTGTTATCCGTTGTACGCCACTAAAAATTTAACAGTGTAAGGTACAAAAGTGCCGTCCAATGAAAATAATTATTTAGTTAACCGAAATACTGTAAGATAGAGCGTATAATCAGAGAAATAGAGCAATTTGTTTTGAAAAACCTGTCTTCAGGTATACTATATAATAGGAAAAGTATAGGTCGTATAGGTCCCACCTCAAAATTTCAAAATCAAAATTTCAACGAAAATATCCATTTTGAGGCCACCTGAGTCGATCAAGATGTTTTTTTAGAAAATTGTATGTATATGTGTGTATGTATGTGTCACACATAACTAAACAACAAGTTTAGAAGCTAGAGGCGTGAAATTTTCACAATAGCTTGCAAACTAGCTCTTGTTGTGCCACCCGGAAGATATCAGTAATTTTCTTCGAAAAATCGATTCATATTTAATTCGAAACGGGAATTCAACAAACCCATTATTTAGGATTAATTTGAATTAGTGAATGTAATAGATTCAATTGAGGATACAAGTTTGGTATTTATTTTATAATATATGTTAAAATTCTGCTAATAGTAATTAAATATGTTGGTGACATATATTATGTTGGCAACAAATTGTTTACACTCATATTTGACATAAGTATAAATTAATGCCTGTCTGATACTATGCAATGTATTATATCAAAGTTGTACAGTTTATTGAAATAGGACATTTCATTAGGTGCTACTTTAAATTCGGCCAATTGTATGTCCATAAACTATTCAACTTTACATATAATAAATTGCGTAGTGTCAGACAAGCATAAGGTTAAGAAATCCATATATTTTTGAAGTATAATTGTCATACTCAATAATTGCTAACTTTTCTTTATTCAAAATTGCAAAATATATGCGTTATTGCATAAATCGTGCTAAGGAAAAAAGGAAAAGTTTTAGTAGGCCATGCGTCCTCTAGTTTTATAATATAGTTGTAACAAATTAATCTATTACGCGGCAACAATATTTTTGGATTTTATCAAATATTTGATGAGCGACTACCAAAATAACCGAATATAATGTTATAATTGTCAAGTTTTTAAACAATTAAAATAAAATTATATACAAAAACGGGTGATACAGATTATGATAACGAAATTAATTTGCACAACCTAACAACTTAATTAAATATTATCAATAGCAATAGAACATATTAATAATTATTTATTTAATAATAAAATAAGAAAACATTTTTCGTGTTTACTTCGGACCATTGTCCGTTTAAGAATGTGCGAATAAATAAGAATCTGCCAACCATGCATGAATTAATTACCACCTCAATCTCGTACGAGAACCATCGTTAATCATCCCATATTGACTGGAAAGCAGTATTGCGAGATTGCGACTATCTCGAGAAAATAGAACAAACAACATTGTTGAAAATAATTTAGTGGATTGCATAAAATGAATTTTTGAATATTAGAGATGTCTCCGGTTAATGTTTATTCGTGTTTAAAGTGGTGAGGATGATGAAGCGTTTCCGCCTTTCTTAGTTTATAATAAATACGACAGTATGGAAAAAAGTTACAGGAAAGTTTTATTATAATGAAGTTTATTGTTTATAATTGCATTTTCACAGAGTTTGATTATGCATTGTTAGCAAAAAATAATTACTTTAGAAATTTACATTTGCTACTCACCATATAGTTTAATCTTTGATATTTTAAATCGACTAGACTAGACTAAAAATACACATCTTACAGCTTAAGAAACAATATTTTGAAAAGGGCTAAAATACGCATATATAATATACATTTAGTTAAATATTAATATGGGTTTTCAAATTTTTAATTGCGGTTACAGGTTTTTTTCTGTATTTATATAAGTTAATAATAATCATTTTACTAAATAAAACTAAATATACGTATATGCTTTATTTTTACTTAAATTTGTTAGAGATTCATCTTGATCATATTATAAACAATCATCTAACAAGAGCAGTCCTTTTAACTTTTAATATGGGTTTTATTTCATCAAACATAGATGCAAGGATGGATGGAACTCCTATATCAGTTTGAGCAATTAGTCGGCCTGAAAGTTTGCGTACTGTTGTTCTATTTCAACTCGTAAAATGCCGTTTCATCTGACGAGATAAGATCTCTTTTGCAATAATACAAACTATCTATTTCCATGGTTTTGTGTAAGTACATTATGTGCATTAGAATAGGCATTATAAAAACCTGACGGAAATTATATTTTTTAATTTAATGTGATTTATAAATAGATGTGTAATTAAAACTTTCTCAGATATAAGAGATATTGCTTATAACATCTAAATAAAATCTGGGTTAACTTTTCTTATGTTTTTCTTTAAATAAGTATATTATTTCCTATTACTATCGACTTGTTTGTGTAATGGTGCATACTGCATACTTATTTTAAATAAGCCATGCCATGAAAAGGTTTTTATGATTATATTTTAACTACTATTTCAATAAGAATTAATGTGACAATAACAACTGTAGTTATCTACTGTTAAATCAAAATTGAGGCAAATGTTTGGTGTTCGCCAAAGCCTAAACACTTTTCATAAAACAAATAAATTAAATTTCAGAGCTACACAAAGGCTATTTGTAATCTATCTAAAAAAATAAATAAAATATTTTAAAGTTCAAGCATAAAATTTAGTGGTAGTAGTAGTAGTTAATATATTTATTATAGATTACATATATCTCCACCATAATAAAAAAAAGGCTGTTTATCTGTTCATATAAATTGGAAATTGCATATTTAATTTCCCCCGATAACTATGGCACTCTAGTTAATTAATTGTTTTCAACAAAAACAAAATTGGAATAGTTCGGTCCCCACGTGGACATCCATCCAAGTTCCGTTCAAGTGCAAAGTGTAAAAGTTTTTACTTGCGATTAAATTAATTTCGGATAGAATTTAAAATAACCGCCGTCTCACCAAAACATTTCAAAACGGCACTAAAATATTTATTATTTCAACATAACAATAGTATCAGGTTGACAAACTATATATTGTAGCAAATAGTAGAGAAAAAAATGCAACTTAACAAAAAATTGGGCAAGTTCATTAAATAAAATAACAAAAGCATTAAACACACATTGTTTTGTCTTATAAGTAACAAAATAGTGAAAGTTTTTTTAAACGTACTGCTAGTTTTTAACTCCAAATTTGCTATGCCTAGCATTTAGGAAATTGCTTTATATTCTTCTTGTATCTTTTCTAGAGTCTCTGGTATGGACAAATTCTCTGAAGTTTATTCCATAAATGTTCTATATATAATTATAATTGTTTTGAATTGTGTAATAACTGTCAAACTTAATTATAAAACATATACATATTTTCTCAAACATGTTTATGTTATTAAACAAAGAATGTCTGCTGCAATAATTATAATTAGGTAGGTCGTAGTAGAATAAGCATTTCAAAGCATTAGTAATAAAAACCAAATCTGTTCTTTATTTATATTATATATATATATATATATATATATATATATATATATATATAAAGAAATATTTTGATGTCATATAGTGTATATTAATAAGGATGAACTAGATAAAAAATAAATAAAAATCTTTAGTTTTATTTTAACCAAACAAATTCCGTCTTATGCTAAAAATGCAACCCTTAAATATGAATGAAAAATAGAGTATAGACGTTTCATCATTGCCGTTTCATCACCAGCCGTTTCATCACCGGTCATTTCGTTACAGGCCATTTTAACGCTTAATTAAACTTTAAATTGTTCTTGTATAAGATAAAAGCATACCCTGGCGTAACCCAACCGGATGACATAAACTGTGATAAATTCTCAGTTTTTTTGGATTAAACTGCACCCCATCAAAACCTAACCATACTTGACCAAACTAGATGCATTCACTATGGTATGGTCTTAGTTTCTTAGAATTATATTATATTTATATTTAATATCCTCTTGGCAATGTCAACATTAATTGACCCAATTAGGCGAAAGATTAAATGAGGGTGATGAAACATAAAACATAACATCAGCGGCAACTTTTTAACAATGCATTGCATCAGCACACATAAAATAATAAGTAGTTTTGAATAATATTATTATATTACATTTGTTATTATTATTAAAAAATATCAGCAATTTTATTATTTATAGTGGTGCTTAAGAAAGTTAGTGAGAAAAACATTGTACTCAATATACAAATTTTCTCCAACTAGAATCAGTCAAAAAGCAAATATTGTGTATACCGGGTGACAACTAAAACAGGTGGCGCCTACCATATCTTTTTTATTTATGATTATTTTTAATAAAATTTGTATGTGTTAAAATACGTCAAATACTTTGCCGCTAAAATTTTCTAAAATATTGTTTTTGGTTTAACCGGAAATAACATAAATTTTATGTTTTTAACCAAAAAAAATGTATAAGAAAATATTAGTAAGTAAAAAACATATGGGCCCATACTTGTTTCAATTATAGGTATAGCTTATATATAAATATACTATATACACGAAGATATTCCAAGATATTTTATATCGTTTAATAATAAAATGACCTCATTCTAATGGTGGTAAAATTCATAAATTATAATACGCTTGATGAAAAGCTATTAAAATAAATTATACGCAATTTCCGTAATTTTATTACTTTTATTTCATATGCATTTTCTTTTTGTATAATTAATTAAAGACGTTCTAATCTTACTACGATTACTTATTATACATAAATAAAACGGGCAATATTAATGGTGCATATTTACAACTAATTTATTGAAATATTTAAAATACATGTACATTGCATCTTATCAGAAACACAAGTGTATATTTACATAATTTTTTATAAGCTGCATAAAATAGCACTTCAAACCTTAAATAAATTCTAAAGTGTGCAAAAAAAAAACAATAAAATCGAATGAAGATATTTATTTATTTATTACAAAATAACAACTAATAGATCATGTCAAACTAAATTAGACTTGTTTGTATAGAAAAAGGTAACAAAATAAAATAATTCGTACTAAAATGTGGCATTCTTCTATGTAAAAACGAAATTAAAAATTATGCAGTGGAATTTGTTGCAAAGTTTAGTAAATGAAAATTTTGAACAATAGTATCTCATTTTTTTATTGGCTCCACCAATGAAAAACACCTTTAACGCCTAGATATTTTAATAAGATTTGTGTTTTTAAAAACAAATTTTAATAAAAAGTTATAACAATCAAATTATACAAACAAAACTGCGTTGACATTACATTGATGTTAAAACATAAAATATTTGTTATAATCATTTGAAATGAAAATCAATATATAATTAATCCTATAAGTTCCAACGGTTCCAAGCCCAGATCTCTTGAAAACAATTCGATTTACATTATTGAAATAACACGATTAATATTTATATGAATTTTAAAATAATGTTTTGATTAACCTTATTGCCAATAATAATGACTGGTTGGATCCATACCAACCCCAAAAGTTGCCCTCTTAAATTATCTGAAATTTTTTAATTGTCTATTTCGTTCATTAAGCAAAATGTTTACTGCTTTTTTACAATATTTCCAATTTTTCATCGAATGAAATATTTTGTATAATACCCTATAAACGTGTGAGTATACTTTTGTTCTAATTTTGTAATTGTTGTACTTAATTTATAAACGATAATAAATTGATATTTATTAAGGGCGGCAAATTGTTTTATAAAAATGTGAGATGATTACCTAAAAAGTTCATAAAGATAATTTAGTTTTTGTTAACTCTTTACGCATTAATTATTTGTATAAAAAGATTATCTCTTTTGAATTTTATGATAATAATAGGTACAAGCAAAAAATAGGTCGGTAATACCCCTACGGCCAATTACATAAATCCATAAAACACGTTCAGTGTCGTTATCAGAAGCATGTACAATAAGGGCAAACAAAGAGTTTCTCAGTATTTTCGAATTACGATTTTCGTTTTCATTTGTCACAATTAATAAAGTTACATGGCGTTTGTGCGTCAATTATTCTGCATCCTGTATACAGGATAAAATTGAAAAGGTGACCTCGTTTTCCTTCATTACTGGTTTTTGAAAAAAACAATCCTATCAAAGTTTCTTTTTAGCACTCAAAATAAATATATTATACGAGTGTATTATTGAATATTAAATGTTAAAATTATTATGTTGATAGTTTATAAATTTATTGTTTCGTTCATTAAATATAAATATAACAAACATAATAAAGATAGAATATAAACTTATTATGTTCATTCAAGAAAATTCTTTAGAAAGTATAAATTTAAGCATTTGATTTATCAAACTACATCAGATATAGTAATCAATTGGTAAGAACGAGAATTTATGTAAATTTAGGAACCAATGAACCCATTTTGTACTCTTTTAAATGTCACTTTCCATTTTCAGACGTGTAGCACCGACTAAGTTGCAAACATTTATTTAATTTCAAATTATTATACCGGTTTCTTCAAAATGAAATGCAAGAAGCGAATATTTTATCAATTTCAGAATTTGTGATAACAAAATTTTGATAACAGTTTATTAAATAACTTCTGAAACGGGACTGTTCAAATCCATTAAAACATTACCTAACTAGTAGTGGCCATAAAAAAAATTGATTCATTTATTTTTTTAATATGAATCAATTAACTCCTAATTAAATTGTTCATAAAATTTTCTTCAATTCTTTAATTTTAAGTGATTTAATATTTATAACCAATCATTTAATATTTATAGCCCATCATTTTATTAACAAATAAAAATGATTTGATAAATGCTCAATAAAGAAGCTTTCCATACGGTGGAGACTTTTTGGAATTCAAATTATTCTATCATTAAATTGACAGATGTACATACAAACAAAATTGGAATACTCACAAGAAGTATTCCAATTTTGTTTTAAATATAACTAGTTTTTACTACAGAGTTTGGTCAGTTTTCGTGTAGACAATTAACCTGACTGAATTTACTACTAAATTGTCGACATATTTGTATACTGTTCTTTATGCCGTGTTCAAAAATCGATTTATGCTACGTAATATTATAAATTATTGTCATTTTAGAGTTTACGGGTGCAAATCATCATGGGTGTAAAATTTCAGGCGTGTCCCGCCGATTCATATAAAGTAACTTGGATGGCGTGGTCGTGTGCGATCCAAATGTGGGCGATCAGCATTATTATGCACAGACAAAATCAAAAAGAGCAATCAAATATCAGTCGAGCGACCATATAAGACCATCCGCGTGGACCAATCTAAACCAATAATTGCACAACTGTATGCGGTTTGCGGAGAAACAACTGTTTCAATAGAAATTGCTGTTCGGATCGTGGCTTCTTTGCATACTATAATAGACCTTTTAGATTGGAATATGTGGTACTGCAAGATATTGAAACATGTTTCTATTTTTTTAATACAAATCGAGTAATTGTAACAGTTCAGTTGACCTTGGGTATCCAAAGATTCAATTCCAAGTAGTCATCAGAAGGGTATTAATTAACAACCTCCGAACATAATGCAATTACTTTCATAAAAATATCTTCAAATTGTATTTAATTATCATATGTAGAACAAGTTATATCTCCCTACAGCTTTTAAATTCCGCATAAGTACCGCATCGGTACGAAGCGATTATCCTTTTATTTACACACGGTCAAGGTGGAAGCATGTTCTTACGATTTATCTGATCCAAAACTAATCGTTCACGACTCGTGACTTGATGTTTTCTCTCCTAGTTATTGCCGTTCGTCCTGCTCATTTACTAGGCATACTTTATGAATACATATAGAAATTACGTCGTAAAGAAGGCATATATTGTGATTAAATACTATCTCTGATTAATGGTCATTATCTGTCCATAATTATACGTTTCTTTTTATAAAGAATAATAAACTCTGCTCGCATTAAAATGATATAATTTAGATATTTACACGAATCTGATAAAATATAGTAAGAATATAGCTTATTAATATGTGCTATATTTAATGGATAATTAAAATGCATAGCAAGATATGTGAGCCAATTTAAATTCTGTCTGGTGCATAGCTGATCATTGTAATTATTATATTAAAATCAATGTCAAATAAAAATTAGCAATAGCCAAGAATTTGCAGTTGTTTTGTAAAATTTTTCTTTTTACTGTTTTAAAACACTTCTTTTTAAGAGTAATTAAGTTTATTATGATTAATATAATCAGTTATGCAGTGAAATTTAATAATGATGTAATTATTAAAAAAAAAAATTAAGTTACAATAAGCTAGAACACCCTGTATATTAAATATGGAGTAAAAGGTTATTGAAAACATAAAACGATTGACGTTAAAATTTTTAAAAAAATTGTGGCCCGGGTTTATTTGATATTGAGTCAGCGTCATCGTCACCGGTCTGAAGTCATATATAAATATATATACATTAGCGTGCGACACTATGAGTGAACGAGTGAGTGCGTGAGTTGGCGATTTTTTAAAATTGAATGTTGAGAAAAAATCGTATTTATTTAACTTAAATAATGCCGTAAGCTCACTATATTCTTAATATAACCCCACAGAAAATAATCCATTGCGACTAGGTCTGAAAACAGAGCTGGCCAGTGTATCGGTCCAATGCGACCCATCCAATTTGAAAAATGTTCATTAAGCCAATTTTAAAAATCAAAGCACTATGCGCTAAGCAACCATCCTAGTGGAATATTCTTGTAAATTCCAAATTTTCTTCATTCAATTGAGACCAATAGTATTTACTAAGAATTCACAAATAATAATTTGCGTTCAGCTTTCCCTTCCAGGGAAAATGGAGCAATTATTTTAGTTGGTTAACGTACATCATACGTTAGCTTTGTTAAATGTCTGACTGTACAGATTCTAAGGCGTGAATTTTCTTTTGCCCAAAAGCGACATTTTTGACTAGAGAATATCCCATTTGTTGTAAAGATTTATCACTAATTATGATAAGATGGAGACAATTACGGCGTTTAAGTATGCGTTCACCCATTAATAAAGAAAATTCTAGTCGGTAAGAATCTTCTTAAAGTTTATTAATGATTGGTTTGAATGCTTGAAATTTATTTATTTGTGGACAAAATATTACATAGATGACTTTTAGATATACCACCCAGCTGATTCGCTCTTGCTCTCAAGAGAAGTCGCAGATTATTACTAACTGATTCTAATTTCTAGCACTAAAATTGTTGTAGGATAATTTTCATCATAAATCTTTTTTGTGTCTTCCACATTTTTTACATCATCATAAACATCTAATTTGTGTACCAAATTTCTTAAAGCATTGACAGATACTTACCGGAAAATTTTCGATAAAAAAAATTTATAAGACACCTCTTTAATATTGTAACACCTGGCCAAGTTAATGTGTTGTTGTAAGGTTAGCATCTTTCTAGAGATATTCGTTCAAAAATATTAACAAATAATTGTAGTAATAAACATTACTTGACAGCTACAATCTTAATTTCCAATTACAAAATTAGATTTTATTCTTATAAATATAAACTTCCTAACAATACCTCCTATATATTTTTTTTTAATTTGTGTCGTTACTAGACCTTGTAAAGCACCCGTTTGGGTTTGACAATAAGAATTTTTGATGCTTTTTACTAGGCTAATGTATTTTATTTTTGTAGTGTTGGTGCCATTGATAAATAAAGATTAAATGTCAGTTGACAAATAATAAAAGTGGGGTTAATATCAACATTTTGATAACAAATAGCTGTGTAAACGGGTGAATTATACAAACTAAAACTATTGGTAAACATATTTGCATTATAATAAATCTAAAATTAATGTCACCAATACCTTTAATTTTTGCCGCAATTCCTCAAATTGCCAGAACTCATTTTCATAAAAAAATAATGACAATTCAAATTGAATTTTCAACGGCCTTCTTAAATAATATTATATCATTGTACCCAACCTTAACAAAATTCCCTAAACTTCAAAATTTTATTTCTTTTCGGTAAAAAAGGAATCAAAAATTTAAAAAAATACTATCAAATACTCGCTCAGAAAGCTTTCCCAGCATTTGTTTGTTTCTCCACTCCCCGCTACGTGGTTCGTTTCGGAAGTTCAAATGCGTGCTTGAATCAATGCTTTCTTGAACCTGTATTTTAATATACTATTAGCATGTCCATATTTGATTCTAAGCTATAGTCATAATATTAACTTAAATATTTGACAAAAAAGAAGATCTATAGATTTTGTACCATATTATTGTTACTGCCATTTATGATATGATTTGTCATTATCACTAATATTTACTATGCCAGTAAATTCACGTCTTGTCATTGCTGGCGTCGCCACTATATAGATGTTTCGGCAATAAAATGTAGCAATATTTTTAAGCTAAAAAATAACGCGTAAAAGAAGTTTTACTTCAAAAATTCTAAGAAATAAATCATTTAGGTAAATGATATTGAAATTTGTTTAAACAATATTAACTTTAAAATAAAGTACATTTTCGATAGACATGCGTGTGCTATTCTTACATTTATTTTTCAATTACAATGCAAAATTTATTCATAAATTGTAATTAAATACAATTTGGATAGATATAGTGTATAGCTTCACAAAATTTTCCATTTTTAAGTAATAAGTATAAATATTGTAACCGTTTGGTTATTATCTAACCTACAAAAATGTAGAGCTTTTTGTTAAAACTGCTGAACAAAACAGCTTATATAGAATGAAAGTGCACACCGATTAGGAGAGGTTGTGCCCTATATAAATTGACGGATCAACTGGATAGGCATACGTAATCTTCTAATTTCAGTGCATTTGCAAATAAGCATGCGGGTTTTTTTATGCATTTATTTTTAAGTTTAGATTTTTTTAAATATACACATTCTATAAAAATGTATACAGGGTGTTTCAAAATTGACGCCAGTACTTTTTTCCTTTTGTCAAACCTATCTGTCAGATTTGACAATAACTTGTGTAAGATAATTCAATTAGGCTCAAATTTATGTATCGTTTTTGTCACATTGATAAGTATTTCGGTTTTGTGTATTTAAAATAAAACGATTCTACTGTATTCTTTAACTTAATAACTTAATAAGCAGGTCAGCCTTGTTGTTAGCATCTAAATATATATTTAACCTTACTTTTTGTAAAGTATCAGTTTTTTTAAAGCAAATATCAGTTTATTTCACTCGAACGCATTTCAGCAAAAAAAAGTAAGTACATTATTGATTTTTATATTAAAAATAATATAAATATAAAATAAAATAATTTAATTCTCTTATTTTTATTGGTAGATTCAAATTAAAATTTGGTAGTGTAGAATATTGCAATACAATAGTATATAGTAATACAATATTATAATAAAAATTATAAATAAATTTCTGTTTTACAATGCAGGTTAGTGAAATAAGGATTTATCAGTATGTAGGTATAAAGAAAAATAGAAGTTTTTATAAATAAAGTTTTATTTAAACAATCAGTCTGTGTTTTTGTTGTATCTTTCAGGTTTTTGTACAATGGGTTTATTAATTTTTAAACAAATAACTATTTTCTTTTCATTTTCTTTCGTAACTTTGAGATTAAATAAATAGTAAACAAATATTCAACTCGATTCTCGATCTGTTTTAAGATCTAAAACGTGTTTGCGCATGCTCTATCTAGATCTAACGCAAACTTCGTTTCATATTTGTAAATATAAATTCTTATGATAATTTTTAAAAGTGTTGTTAACGTTACTGTGTACGAATTGTGGTTATTATAGTTAACGAAATCTTTATGAGTTACAAGTTAATAATGGTATTACATAACAATATCTTTAGCTATTTTTTTACAGAATATGCCTGATTATCACTGCTGAGGTTAGAGCATATGTTGAGAAGTTTCCAAACCTTCAGCAACCTAATAAAAAAACTGCTGACTTTATAGTTTTTTTATTAGGTTGCTGAAGGTTTGGAAACTTCTCAACATATGCTCTAACCTCAAAGAAAGATGACCAAAAAAAGGTGATTTAAAAAAATTGTATGCATCCACTTAGGTTTAAGTTAAAATTTTGCGAAGATAAGAAGCTTACAATTTTTGCAGATGGTCATTGTATAGCCTAAAGAATTATTTACATTTTATTGAAAAGATTCTATGCAGTAAAGAATACATATTTACTAAGACAGGTATCATAAATAGGCATAACCTACACGAATGGAAGGTTCACCCTTCACCTATTACACTAAAATACTTAAATGTAATTTTTATTAATAACTCTATAACGAGGGACAAGCTAAAAAATGTCCATTCTCAATTTTCAATTTGTTTTAGTCTATTGTATCAAATCCCATAAGTATGGACGTCAATTTTGAGAGATAAGTAAATTAAAAAAAATGGAAGACGCTTTTTAATTTTAATAACTAATATTAATTATCATTTAAAGTAAAAATATCAATTAATATTATAAATTTAGTAATTAAAAAATTTATAATTAAAGAAATTTTTATCTAGATTAATTAACAAATACCTTGGGCCTTTTCCATTGAAATTGGAATGGAGGCGTTTGATGGTAAAACACCGAGGTTTGAGCGGCTGGAAAGTCGGGATCATCCCAAAGCTCGCCTCGCTTTAAACAAGCCCTCCGTATCCGCTCATAATCGCTCATCACCTGCAAGAAAATAAATGACATTAAAACGAGCATCCATAAAATACATATTTTTTATTAACATTATGTAATTATTTCCCAGGAAGTTCGCAAATCCTTGCTCTTTTCAGCATATAATTGGCTTATTACAAAAGCCGAGAACAAATCACACACTCATACCTCATTCTCTCCTTGTACCTGTAAGAAAAGCTCGATCCCAAGAAAAAGAGAGATGTGGGAAAGCATTCGACGATCTCCGACGCGATTAGCTAATTAGTATGCGCTCTCTCACATGTGCCTCACATGATCTGGATGCGTGCGTATCGCGCGATCGCCCAATGCCCATTACCTTAATGCACGGTTACGTTATTAATTGCACCAGTGAGAATGGTCAGGAATGACCTTAGGGGCCGATGAACTGGGAAATGATGGGACAACCATAAAAGTACCCGACGGAGATGCAACTCAAAAACTTTCGCCATTATTTAATCAGTGGCCATACATACCAACAATGCAAACCTCAATCAATATTAAACAGAGTGTACCAGTGCAACTCCATATATAATTAACACCAATTGAATTGTACTATCATTAAGAATAATTATTCTGCTTCACCACACTGATTCGATACATATTATATTTAAATCATTTTATACATCTTTGTAGGTGGGCTTCTTGTAAATTAAATTCAATTGACCGTTACTAAAATTTAAATTGCATTATTGTTTACTGGTATCTAATTGATTTTTTTGCTCATATTGCATCTCAATGAGGTTTCTAATTTGAACACTAAAATTGAATAAAAAAATAAATATGATTAATACTTTATTATAATTCACTATCTTCCATGGATGGAGTTTTCGTAATGTAAGATAATATAATCCTTACAAAATATTCATAAAATTAAATAGTAGTCGATAAATATAAAGTCATGGCAAAGCTATCTACATATTAATTGAAAACATTCTTTAGTTGCATAGGAAGTGCGAAAATTGTTGGATCGGATGGTAAGTTGTCTATAAATAGTTTGTTTCCATATGAGTCCATCGACCTCGTAGTCTGTTCAATTATCGTTGCAATTAGCATGTCACTTGTGTTAACGCGTGCCTGCAATTGACACAAGGAAATCGCGTTTTGTTAGACGAAGACCTTATTGAATCCATGTTTTAAATGATGGTAGTTATTAAGTGTGCGTTGCGTTTTAACCTCATACAAATGGTGTTTCATTTACATTCATTCGTCGGCTAATTTCCTTTCATGCAAAAAAAAGATTTTTAATAATCTTGATTTAAATGGATATACAGGAAAATGTACCACATTTTGTAATGTGGTAATTATCAATCAAGGTTATATTTTCCACTAAATTGGGAAATAATTAAAAACATTATAAAAAATAATGATAAATTTAACTTTTAACACCTTTTATACCCATATCCACATGAGAATCAAATGTGAACTTAATTTTACTGGAGAAAAAAAAACAGTTTAAAAGTAAATAATTTTGTTAAAAATAATTTCAGATCAATTTTACACGTATATGTATGGTAACCAGCTTCACATATAATAAGATTTTTCTAAATTAATTATTATTCTCTTTCATTTTAGTTTTTACAAAAGAAAAGTATTGGTCCCACCTCAAAATTTCAAAATCGAAATTTCAACGGAAATATCCATTTTGAGGCCCCTGAGTCGATGTAGATGGTTTTTAAAAAATGCATGTATGTATGTATGTATGTATGTATGTATGTATGTATGTATGTATGTATGTATGTATGTATGTATGTATGTATGTATGTAT
>JARJEC010137275.1:0-10011 GCA_030264575.1 Tachinus sp. AB-2021 | reverse complement strand
TGGTTGTATACAACTCGGATATCAATCATTTATTATTTATATGTTTGATTTTTTTCTGATTTCTTTCGTTTGTTTTGTACCACTTCATCCATTTATCATAAAATAAAAGCAAGATTTTTTTTGGGTTACGTTTGAAATAAGGATTATTAATATTATTAATGATTCACAATAAATTACAAAATTAATGAAAACAACAATAACAATTAAATGAAGTCAAAGTGAGTGGTTGTATGCCCTTCGGTAACATTTAAAAGTAAATTTTGCTTTTTTGTTAATTATTTATATTTTTTAAATAAAAAAAAGTAATATTTTATCGTATTTTTCAGCGTTTCCACGTTTTTTCGAATATATTTTGTATTTCGCAATTTTTATAAATTTAACATTTTTATTTTTTTTATTATTTTATATAATTTAACATTAAAATTATGTTTACATTTTATTAATTAGGGTATTTTTAATAGTTTTTTACTATTTTTTAAACATATTTATTATTTTTTAAGCATTCCTAACATAATTCGACACTTTGAAAATGTCTCGAATTATTTTGACATTTTATTAGGGAATTTGTAATATTTTTAAAATATTTTTTTAGCATTTTTATTATATTTTAAGCTATCTAAACATTTCATAACATTTTACATATTTTTTTTTATCATTTTTAGATATTTTGAAAATATTTCGATAATTGTCATGTAAAATTTTCAAAAAAGCCGAAAATTTTTATCGAACAGCGAAAAATGTAAAAATAAGGTCCATAATTTGCAAACTTTTTGCGCAAACGTTTTTTTTAATTTTAATTTTCGAAAATATTTTGTATTTCAGAATTTTCGAAATTTTTGCCAAAATAATTCGACATTTTGAAAATGTCTCGAATTATTTTGACATTGTATTGGGGTATTTATAACATTTTTTAAATATTTTTTAAACATTTTTATTATATTTGAAGCATTCTACTAAACATTTTGAAAACATTTTTTGACATTTTACACAATTTTTTTTATAATTTTTAAATATTTCGATAATTGTTATGTAAAATTTTCAAAAAAGCCGAAAATTTTTATCGATAAGCGAAAAATGTAAAAATGTACTTGCGCAAAAAGTTTGCAAATGTCCATAATTTGCGAACAATTTTTTAATTTTCTCAGTTTTCCTATGTTTTTTCGAAAATATTTTGCATTTTAGAATTTTCGAAATTTTTGCCAAAATAATTCGACGTTTTGAAAATGTCTCGAATTATTTTGACATTTTATTAGGGTATTTATAACATTTTTNTTTTTGATCGTTTTTAGATGTTTCGAAAATATTCCGATAATTGTTATTGAAAAATTTTCAAAAAAACCGAAAATTTTTATCGAAAAGCAAAAAAATGTAAAATGTTTGCAAATGTTCATAAATTGCAAATTTTTTGCGGAAACATTTTTTTAATTTTCTCATGTTTCCCATGTTTTTTCGAAAATATTTTGTATTTCATAATTTTAAAAATTTTTGCAATTTTTGAAAATGTCTCGATTTATTTTGACATTTTATTACGGTATTTTTGACATTTTTTTACTATTTTTTAAACATTTTTGTTATATTCTAAATATTCTCAACATTTCGAAAATATTTTTTAATATTTTACATTTTTTTATTAATCAGTTTTAGATGTTTTGAAAATATTTCGATAATTGTAAATAAAAATTCTTTATCGAAAAGCTAAAAATATAGAGAAATGTTTGTTTTTTTTTATTGTTTTTAGATGTTTAGAAAATATTCCGTTATTGTTAGTGAAAATTTTTCAAAAAATCTGAAAATTTTTATTGAAAAAACGTAAAAAAATGTTTGCAAATGTCTATAATTTGCAAACTTTTTGCGCAAACATTTTAAAAAATTTTCTCAGCTTTTCCATGTTTTTTCGAAAAATATTGTTTATTTCAGAATTTTAGAAATTTTTGCCAAAATAATTTGAAAATGTCTCGTATCATTTTGACAATTTATTAGTGTATTTTTAACATTTTTTAACTATTTTTTAAACATTTTCATTATTTTTTAAGCTTTTCTTAACATTATACATAATTTACAATATTTTCAAAAAAGCCGCAAAATTTTTATGAAAACTGTTTGCGCAAAAAGTTTGCTAATGTCTAAAATTTGCAAACATTTTTTCAATTTTCTCAGCTTTCCTATCTTTTTTGAAAATATTTTGTATTTCATAATTTTCGAAATTTTTGCAACGTTTTGAAAAAGTTTCGAATTATTTTTAAATTTTATTAGGGTATTTTTAACATGTCTAAAACTTGCAAATTTTTTTGCAAACATTTGTTTAAATTTTCTCAGCTTTCCCATGTTTTTTCGAAAATATATATTTTTTTACAATTTTTGTGGTTTTTGCCAAACTAACTTAACATTTTGAATATGTCTCGAATTATTTTGACAATTTATTAGAGAGCAAACATTTTTTAATTTTTAAAGCATGTTTTTTTCGAAAATATTTTATATTTCACAATTTTGGAAATTTTTACCAATATATTTCGCCAATTTGAAAGTGTTTCGATTCATTTTGATTTTATTAGGGTATTTATAACATTTTCTTACTATTTTTTAAACATTTTTATTATTTTTGAAGCATTTCGAAAATATTTCTTAACAGTTTACATAACTTTTTTGATCATTTTTAAATGTTTTGAAAATATTTCAATAATTGTTATTGTAGAATTTTCAAAAAAGCCAAATTTTTTTTATCAAAAAGCAAGAAATGCTTTTTTAATTTTCACAGTTTTCCCATGTTTTTCGAAAATATTTCGTATTTCACAATTTCATAAATTATTACCAAAATAATTCGACATTTTATTAGGGTATTTAAAATTATTTTACTATTTTTTAAATATTTTTATTATTTTGTTAAGCATTCATAATATTCGAAAATATTTTTAAGATTTTACATAATTTTTTTGCATTATTTTTAGATGTTTTAAATAATTCGTTATTTGGTAATGAAACATTTTCAAAAAAACCGCTAAAATTTTATCGAAAAGCAAAAAAGGCAAAAACATGTTTGCGCAAAAAGTTTTTTGAAATTTTAGACATTCAAAGTTTTTGCGCAAACATTTTTTTAAATTTTATCAGCTTTCCCTTATGTTTTTTAGAAAATATTTTGTATTTCATAATTTTACTAATTTTTGCCAATACAATTCAATATTTTGAAAATGTCTCGAATCATTTTGACATTTTATTAGGGTATTTTTTATAATTTTTTTACTATTTTTTAAACATTTTTATTATTTTATTAAGCATTCTTAACATTTCCAAAATATTTTTTAACATTGTACATAATTTTTTTGGATCATTTTTAGATGTTTTGAAAATATTTCGATAATTGTTAATAAAAAAATTTCAAAAAAGCCGCAAATTTTTTTTATCGAAAAACAAAAAATGTTTGCGCAAAAAGTTTGCAAATGTTTACAATTTGCAAACTTCTAGCGCAAAATTTTTTTTTAATTTTTACAGCTTTCCAATGTATTTAGAAAATATTTTGTATTTCACAATTTTAGAAATTTTTGACATTTGCCAAAATAATTCGACATTTTAAAAATGACTCGAATTATTTTGACATATTATTAAGGTATTTTTAAATTTTTTTAACTATTTTTTAAATATTTTTATTATTTTTTTAAGCATTCTTAACATTTCGAAAATATTTCTTAACAGTTTATATAATTTTTTAAATTATTTTTAGATGTTTTGAAAATATTTCGGTAATTCATCATTAATCATAAAAATTTTCAAAAAGGCAGCAAAATTTTTATCGAAAAGCAAAAAATGTAAAAAATGTTTTGAATTATTTTAGCAAACATTTCTAAAGTTGTGAAATAAAAAATATTTTCGAAAAAACATGAGTACATACACACATACATACATACATATAAATTGTAGACTTTTGCAAACTTTTTGCGCAAACATTTTTTTAATTTTCTCAGCTTCAACCTGATTTTTCGAAAATATTTTGTATTTCACAATTTTAGAAATTTTCGCAACGTTTTGAAGAAGTCTCGAATTATTTTGACATTTTATTAGGGTATTTTTAACATATTTTTACTATTTTTTTAAGGATTCTTAACATTTTACATAATTTTTTTGGATCATTTTTAGATGTTTTAAAAATATTATTCGATCATTTTCAAAAAAGCCGCAGAATTTTTATCGAAAAGCAAAAAATGTAAAAAATGTTTTGAATTATTTGAGCAAACGTTTCTAAAATTGTGAAATACAAAATATATTCGAAAAAACATGAGTACATGCAAACATACATACAAATTATAGACATTTGCAAACTTTTTGCGCAAACATTTTTTGCTTTTCGATAAAACTTTTGCGGCTTTTTTGAAAATTTCTTATTTCCAATTATCGATATTGATTGAAATTTTTTTAAAATCCTAACAATTAACAACGTTTTTTAAAATTCAACAAAATTTGACATTATTGACATTTTTTTAACATGTAACGTAAACATTTAGTAAAAATTAGTTATTTTTTTATGTATTCTAAATAAGTATTATTTAATATATACTGTGTGACAACTGAAACAGGTATGTTTTTTACTTTCGAGTGTTTTTTATAATTTTTTTTTGGGTTAAAATACATCACGTAGGGATCTCTCCTTGAAATATATTCATAAATAAAAGATATATATATATATTTTTTCTTAATATTCTAAAACATTTTGAAAGATGTTCTTAATAAACTGTAATTTTTTATAAAAATTGATTGAGAAGCTAAAAACCATAATTTTTTGTTGTTTTTAGTTTATTTTCATGGCTTTTAAATTAAAATAAATACAGGGTGTGGGTCACCCATATCAAGCCATATGTTTTATTTTGTTATTTAGACATTATATATTCTATATATGTATTCTAGAGAAATGTAATTTATACAAGTGTATATACATAAAAAATGCAATTTATTGAAATATTTGAAAAAATTGTATTACTTCCGGATATTCCGGAAACGATGCCATTTTGCGAATTTTAAATGGAACTATATACTTTTTTGTTGTTATTTTGAATCAGTTTGACAATTTAAAAACAAAAAAGTGTTTTTTTGTTGCCATAGTGATAAAACTTGACAATCGATACGTTTGTCATACAATTTTTATCACTACGGCAACAAACTTTTGCGTTTTGGTCTACGTGGCTTCAAATCGGTTAAAATATTTCAAAACTGAAATAAGAATATTTAGAGAAATTATTGGTTCCATTTGAAAAAATCGACGAAAAACTACAGAAACGTGCACAGGGCGCCATTAAACATTGACCTAAATTATTTTTTATAATAATTTTTGATCAGTTTTAAACAATTTTAACAGATTTGCCGCCATTTAGATCGAAAAACAAAAAGTGTTTTCTGCTGCCATGGTTATAAAAGTTGACGATCGTTTTTGTATATAAATTTTCAAACTAATTGAACATAACAACAAATTGTGAAAATTCACAAGATGGCGTCGTTTCCGGAATACAGGAAGTAATACTTCACAAACATCACAATAAATTGCATTTTCATGTATATACACTTGAACAAAATTTATATATACATATATATATATATATATATATATATATATATATATAAAAGCTTTACCTCTAGCTTGAACCACCCGGTATTTACAGAAACTGTCAATAAATAAAAATAACTTCACAAAATACTTTATTTTATATTTTTCTTATATCAAATTTTTAAAATTTCCTTTACAAATTTTCTATTGAAAACTTGATTGCAGTAGTTTTACATTTGTTTTAGTAGTTTTACAATTTTTTCAATGTTTGACTCGACACAAAATTTAATTTAACTTAGTTTGAGACCATTTTGAAATTAGTAGTTGTTTTAAAAATAATGCGATAATTGGTAATGAAATTTAAAAAAAAAACGCAAAATTTTTATCGAAAAGCAAAAAATGTTTGCGCAAAAAGTTTGCCAATGTCTATAATTTGCAAACTTTTTGCGCAAACATTTTTCTAATTTTCACAGCTTTCCCATATTTTTCAAAAATATTTTGTATTTCACAATTTTAGAAATTATTGCCAAAATAATTCGACATTTTGAAAATTTCTCGAACTATTTTGATATTTCATTAGTGTATTTAACATTTTTTTACTATTCTTTAAACATTTTTAATATTTTTTAAGCATTTGTAACTTTTCGAAAATAATTTTAAGATTTTACATAATTTTTTTGTTTCAATTTTAGACGTTTTCAAAATAATTCGATAATTGTTAATGATACATTTTTAAAAAAGCCGCAAAATTTTTATCGAAAACCAAAAAAGGTAAAAAAATGTTTGCGCAAACAGTTTGCAAATTTTAGACATTTGGAAAGTTTTCGCGCAAACATTTTTTTAATTTTCTCAGCTTTCTCACATGTTTTTACGAAAATATTTTGTATTTCGCAATTTTCGAAATTTTTGCCAATACAATTCAACATTTTGAAAATGTTTTGAATCATTTTGACATTTTATTAGGGTATTTTTAATATTGTTTTAACTATTTTTTAAACATTTTTATTATTTTTTTAAGCATTTCGAAAATATTTCTGAACATTTTACATAATTTTTCTTTTAACATTTTTAGTTGTTTTGAAAATAATTTGATAATTGTTAATGAAATTTTTTCAAAATGCCGCAAAATTTTTATCGAAAAGCAAAAAATGTTTGCGCAAAAAGTTTGAAAATAATTTGCAAACTTTTTGCGCAAACAGTTTTTTAATTTTCTCAGCGTTCCCTCGTGTTTTTTTGAAAATATTTTACATATCACAATTCTTACAAATTTCTGCCAATATAATTTAACATTTTGAAAATGTCTCAAATCTTTTTTAAATCATTTTGACATTTTATTAGGAAATTTTTAACATTTTTTTACTATTTTTTAAATATTTTGATTATTCTTTTAAGCATTCTTAACATTTCGAAAATATTTCTTAACATCTAACATAATTTTTTTTGATCATTTTTAGATGTTTTGATAATATTTCGATAATTGTTAATAAAAAAATTGCGGCAAAAAAGCCGCAAATTTTTTTATCGAAAACCAAAAAATGTTTGCAAATGTTTACAATTTGCAAACTTTTTGAGCAAACATTTTTCACAAGTCACAATTGTTACAATTTTTTGCCAATATAATTTAACCTTTTGAAAACGTCTCGAATTATTTTGACATTTTATTAAGATATTTTTAACTTTTTTTTACTATTTTTAAACATTTTTACTATTCTTTTAAGTATTCTTAACATTTCTTAACATTTTATATAATTTTTTTTATCATTTTTAGATGTTCTGAAAATATTTCGATAATTGTTAATAAGATTTTTTTAAAAAACCGCAAAATTTTAATCGAAAAGCAAAGAATGTTTGCGCAAAAAGTTTGCAATTATCTAAAATTTATAAAATGTTTGCGCAAACATTTTTTTAATTTTCTCAGCTTTCTCTCGTGTTTTTTCGAAAATATTTTGCAATTTTCGAAATATTTGCCAAAACAATTCCACATTTTGAAAATATCTCGTGTTATTTTGACATTTTATTTGGGTATTTTGAAAAAAAAAAATTTTATTTTTTAAACATTTTTATTATTCTTCTAAACATTCTTAACATTTCGAAAATATTTCTTAACATTTTACAAAATTTTTTTTTGATCATTTTTAGATGTTCTGAAAATATTTCGACAATTGATAATGAAAAATTTTCAAAAAAGCCGCAAATTTTTTACCGAAAAGCAAAGAATGTAAAAAAATGCAAAAAGTTTGCAAATGTCTATAATTTGCAAACTTTTTGCGCAACATTTTTTTAATTTTCTCAGCTTTCGCTCAGGTTTTTTCAAAAATATTTTGAAAATGGCTCGTGTTATTTTGACATTTTATCATCGTATTTTTAACATCCTTTACTAATTTTTTAAACATTTTTAATTTGTTTTGAAGCATTCTTAACATTCCGATAATACTTCTTAATATTTTACATAATTTTTTTTAATCATTTTTAGGTGTTTCGAAAATATTTCGATAATTTTCAAAAAAACCGCAAAATTTTTATCGAAAAGCATAGAATGATTAGAAAAATTGTTTTTAGCAAAAAATGTCTATAATTTGCAAACTTTTTGCGCAAACATTTTTGCCTTTCGATAAAAATTTGCGTTTTTTTTTTGCAAATTTCTCATTTCCAATTATCGATATTGATTTCTGCTGATATCTTTGTTAAATCCTAACAATTTACAACGTCTTTTAAAATTCTCTTGTACTTCAACAAATAAAAATTTCTTCGCAAAAACTTTAATTTATAATTCCTTTTTATTTAAAATTTTTAAATTTTACAATTTTATGTAGAAAACTTGATTTATTTAGTAAAACGACGATTGCAGTGTTTTCACTTTAGTTTTAGTTGTTTAACAATTTTTTAAGTCAACCAAAAAGGATGCAAAATTTAATTTAACTTAGTTTGAGACCATTTTGAAGGAATTAAAAAGCACCGGATTGAGCACCGGCGAAAAATTACCCAAAACGTGTGTGCCATCAAAAAGATAACGCGATTAAATAATCATCGCTTAATTTCATTAAAAAGCAAGAGCGATACGTTAAAAATGACGGAATAATTATGAAAAATGAAATAATAACAACCGTAAAAGTAAACCGTTCGAAATAATTGCGTAATAAACGCGACGACATTTAAGCGGCGACTGTTTTAAACTACACTTCGTAATGAGAAATAATTTCGGTAATTTGTTACGAGACAAGCTACATGACAGTCGGGAAATTGCCTAATTAATTCAGAAATATATTTTAATGATACGAAACATAATTTGCAACAGTCACACGCAGCGAGAGATGAACGGAGAAAAAAATGTAATAGGAGGAAATGCGTACAATGATTGGATTTAAGGGTGGCGCCGAAATGTTCCGGGGTCGCGTACGAATTGAAAGTGTCTCGTACTTAGCGGTCTCCGGCTTGTTGGCTGCCGGGATATAAAATACGTGATCCAGCACTGAAAATCCTCACGTACTCTATTTGCGCGTCACGCACCACGGAGACAAGAGTAAACCAACAGGAATTTGTGTTTTCCGTCCTTCATTGCGTATGCATAAAATAGACCAGCGAGCATTTATTACGCGTGCATTAATGTTATTTATCGCCGGGTGCGGAATATGCTACTTATTTAAAAAACTTCCGCTTCCCGAAAGCCCAAATAGTTTCGCACTAAAAAGCTCCGTATTTAGTTGCGCATTATATTCGCACCCGCCGCCAAAATAGCTTGCAATCAATTATGGCTTATGAAGTGGGCGGCCTTTTAATTAATATTTCACTGTTCGGTTTTCCTTTCCACCTGAATTCGGCTTTTGGTTTTGTAGCGCCCACCGCTTAACTTATAATGAGTGGCTTTGTACGGCTTCGCTTAAATTATCGCTTATTAATTATGCACGCTAATTGAATGTATGTTTTTCTACAAAAGAATTCATTACTTCTGATGTTGAACAAATTGTACAAAATTACTAATTCTAATAATTAAACATGCTTTAATTATATATATAAAAAAAATTATTATCAATCTTACATAAACATATAATATAATTCTATATAGAAGAAATTTATTAGCTTAATATTTAATTCCTTGGTAAAGACAAAATATATTTTTTGTTTTTTTAAAAGAAATATTAGCTGTGTTAAAAAAAAATTCTCATAATATTTTATAGAAGAATATATAGAAGAAATTTATTAGCTTAATATTTAATTCCTTGGTAAAGCCAAAATATATTTTTTGTTTATTTAACAGAAATAATAACTGTGTTAAAAAAAATTTCTCATAATATTTTATAGAAGAACATATAGAAGAAATTTATTAGCTTAAAATTTAATTCCTTGGTAAAGCCAAAATATATTTTTTGTTTATTTAAAAGAAATAATAGCTGTGTTAAAAAAATATCTCTTAATATTTTATAGAAGAATATATAGAAGAAATTTATTAGCTTAATATTTAATTCCTTGGTAAAGCCAAAATATAT
>JARJEC010137259.1:0-14590 GCA_030264575.1 Tachinus sp. AB-2021 | reverse complement strand
CACAACCACAACCACAACCACAACCACAACCACAACCACAACCACAACCACAACCACAACCACAACCTGCAAGAACAATAAAAAAAGAATTACAGATGAATAAACACAATTTGCGCATCTGATTTCGAAAGAACAGTAACAAATTGCAAAAAACATTACTAGGGAAATGAGCAAAAACAATATTATAATACCGCATAAATCTGCACATAGGTGAGTGAATATAGTAATTAAAAATATTTATTATATTATTATAGTTATTGAATAAGAATGAATTATTACGAATAATACCGTTGACCAACTTATATAATTATTATTTTAAGAAAACTACAATTGTTACAAAGGAAACTGCATTACCGGTGAGTCAAGGTTTCCGTTAATTGACTCCAACTTGAAGAGAGTCACTGTCCAGTGTTGCCATGATATTCAAATAAAATTCCCCCAGTAATAATTCTGAGATTCAGTCAATCTGATATATAGAAATGACACGGCCCAATTATTTTTAACTTAAATAGCATCATTAAAAAAACTTTAAAGAAAACAGTTTAAATACAAGTATTGGGTGTAAAAGATAGTTTAAAGAAGGAGCAATATAGTGCCGATGGTCGTAAACTAATAAATGTGCATAAAAATAATTAGAAAGAGAAACCAAAAGTATCTTCCTATGTTGACTAAATGTCTCCCTGTTTATTTTAGAGTGTAAATAACACATTTTTTATTCATTGTTTGGAGTGCTCAAAACGCAGTAAGTACTAAGTACTTATCTAGTTGGTTAACCTTAAATTAAATTACCATGATAAAAAATATAGTTTACTCCTAATTTACAAGGTTCTTTTATTTGTTAATCAAATTTGGGATTGGTTTACAGGATGTTGTGGATTTATTTATGTAGTGTAAGCAAATTACTCAGAATTCAGTGGTTAAACATTAACCACACATCTAATCAACAATTTATTTTTAATCGTGCATTTCGATCCCGTTTCGGCTCGTATAAACAAACACTTTGTAACTGTTTTATGTCATAGGAGTCTAGTCGGCAACTGTCTTGTCTAAATATTATTACAATTTTTAATTAACTCTTGGATCATTCAGTTTTAGTTCAAATCTTGTTACAGTAACATCGGTTTAAAACAACAGGTGAGGGATTATATAATTCCGTATACCACAAGGGTGGCTTTAAAACTATCAACAAACAAATTGCAACGTTTGATTTACTTCACATTTAAAAATTTGAATGGCAAATCAAATTTGATAACAAAATTATCATTTATTCATATTATATCGCTTAAAATGAATACTTTTTTGGGTCAAACTATATTCTAATATGCTATTGTATCAAGTGTAAATATAATTGGAATCATTTTTATTGGTTTTGTAATGCTTTCGATACACCTGTCGCAATACCTTTTACGAGATGCAGGTGAAATTTCTATTGTGACATCAAGTGCGCATAATAATTATGGGAATTCTCATGAATACCTTTGCACATGGATATTTTTATGAGATGTTTGATTCTTGCTAAATAATCAGACAATTTACCTACCTCACTATTTGAATAATCAAGCATTGTATTTTATTTATTTAAATATATATAAAGAGAGGGAGGTTATATCTAGTGCTGCCAATGGTGCAAAAAAAAGAACTTCAATGAAATATCTACCAACTGACAACTGTTGTAACAGGACAATTTTGAATGCACTAGCAAATATTCATAACTTTATATATAAATATTTCTATTAAGCAGGCTTTTCGATAGGCAGGTGAGGCAATATAATTTGGTTGTCTCTGTACAAAATCTCCTTCTCGTAATAAGGTGTCTGAGAAACGAATTTTATATAATAATCAAATTGAACATTTAATGAGCCACAGAATGATGACTGATAACCTTTTACTGGACAGAATGATATCATCATATTTCTGTTGAACAATTTCATCTCACGCAGTGACTGAAATAAAGTTTGCTTTGGTTACTGCGCCTGCATGCTACATAGAAATTAGATTAGCTCAATATTACAAAATTATCAATGTTGGGATTGTATTTGAAGACAAGATTGATTTGTTCTTGTATGCCAAAAACAAAGTTATTGAATGCTGAGAAATTATTCTTGAGTAATTTATATTCATCTACTTTGAGACCATGTTCCAAATTTTTTTACTTTACTACTCTTACTGATTAATGTACAGCATTCTAGCAATCTTTTCGCATTCTTTTCATTAGTAAAAGAATGGACAATATATGAGGCCTATGAAAAGAAAAGAGTTTTTAAGTTCAAATTGTCAAAATAACAAAAGAATAATATATGGTTCCATTTCAAATTTGAAAGATGGGGTAATAAGAAGGCTATGGCTTAAGTCAGCTGTTATTTATAGATTTGATGAATTTCTTACAAAAAACCTACTGACTATTTCATACAGAGATAAAAATAACGAACATATTTATATGTTTTATATAGTGTTGTTCAAAATAATGAACACACCCATATTAATATTTGATAAATGTCTTGTCAAAACTTTTGATTTTATACAGGATTGTTCAAAATACATATTGAGATATTCTATATAAGGTTGTTTTAAATTATGATCATATTTAGATAGGTTATACAAGTTTGTTTACAATAATGGACATATTTAGATATTTGATCAATTTCTTGTAAAATTGTTTGATTTCCTATATATTATACAGGGTCGTTCAAAATAAAGAACATATTTAGATATTTGATAAATTCATTGAGAAAAATCATTGATTTAATATATTTCATACAGGGTTGTTCAAAATAAGTGACATATTGAGGTACTTTATACACGCTTGTTTGAAATTTTGAACATATTTAGATATTGATTCAATATTGTAATTGCTACTTGATTCATAATTAGAAATTCCTCTTTTTAATTGTTAAAAAATTAAATCACTTTTAATAACTTAATTGTAAGTGTTATTTGTTTTCAGAATTGATAAAAGTTATTATCTGATGATAACAATGTAAAAACTAAGTTAATCTAATATTAAAAATAAAACAATTTACTAAGTTTTTACCACAAAAATATTTATTGAAAACCAATATATTAACGACTTAAGTTTCGACTTGTGAAGTCATTATTAAGTGTTTGAATAATGAACTTGATAATGACCTTCACAAGTCGAAACTTAAGTTGTTAATATATTGATTTTCAATAAATATTTTTGTGGTAAAAACTTAGTAAATTGTTTTATTTTTTAATGAAGTATCACGTAGTAGAGGTCAAAACCATCCTTATTCTAAGATTAGTTTATAGAAGAAATGGAAATAATAACATAAAATATTTTCATATAATATTATCATTACAGGTCAAGGTGGAGGCGACTAAGGAAGCACTGAATAGTCCAAAAGACCAACCTAGTAACACCGGGTTGGCACCACCAAGCCCTGATATGGACGATTCAAGTAGTAAAAGACAGGCAACAAGGTAATTATTTGTTCTAACCTTTAAGTTTATTTAACAAGCAAATTGAACTACTAGTGATTCTTTAAAGTTTTAATAAAATAAATTATAGACATAATTTGAAATATTTTTAATAGCAATACCAACAGCTTTTTAAACAAAACTTAAAAGGCAATTGCTTCAATTTATCGTGAACTAGTTTGCAACCAGAAAGATTGATAAAATGCAAATATCAATAATTCGGAATACGTTTGGAACTGACACTTTTTTCATCACTTTTCACTTGGAACTGATCTGAGTAAATTACGAAGTGTTTGATTTATATACAGGGTGTCCACAATGTCTAGCCTGGGTCAAATATCTCGAGAACAACATGTCGGATTAAAATGAAAGCCATTGCAATCATTAAATTGCAAAAAAATGCATTAAAACATATCTTACCTTTGAATTCTTAAATAGAAACCCCCATTTTTTACTACAGATTCTGATTCTACGAGAAAAATAAGTAACTTTTATATTTAACATTTTTCTTGTTTCGTGATAAATAGTGCTGTAGTTGACAAAAACACAATTGAAAATGGTTCCCTACACCCCTGTTATGGTGCCAACTATCACTTTAACGAGAAAAGTGTTTAATGCAAAAGTTACTTATATTTCTTGTAAAATCAGAATCTGCAATAAAAAATGGGGTTTGTATTTAATATTTTAAAGTTGCCCCATTCCCCGCTCCCAAAGGGTGTGCAGAAGTCCCGTCTGGGTCAAATATCTAGAGAACAACATTACGGATTGCAAGCTTAAAATTCTTAAGATTACAAGACATAAAATCCTCCCACCTCAGCCCTGGGGTGTGTCAAGGGGTGCTTTTGAAAATTTAAATGGAACCACTTGCTCCAATTTTTTGTAATGATTTAAATTCTTAATAAAAAATAGCTTTTCTCAAGTGTTAATAAAGATTAATATAATTAAATTCCGTTTTCGATATAATTACAGTTTCTAATTTAATGAGTTTTGTTAAAATCTTAAAATAAGCTTAGTTTGCAAAAATTGTCCATTTTTTAATTTTTTTTTTAATTTTTATGGCTTATGTTTATTAAAATTTTGATTTTTATTATACATATTGTATGTACTCAAGTGTGCTGGGAATGGACTGACTTCATAAATGGTGTTGTAAAAGTTAAGTTTTTATTGAAATTGTTTATAATTATTCCCATCCCCGATTACTGGTGGTGGGGATCGGGCGGATTTTGATGAAACACGGCACACATTTTGATAAATGTAAATCTAGAAAAAAAATAATCGCTTCCATTTGATTGTATATTAATAGTAATGCTTTGATTTGTCCCCACCCCCGATCAGAGGTGGTGGGGATGACGTGGGTTTTGATTAAACAGGACATAATTTTTGTGGTGAATCAAAATCAAAACCATCCCACGCCACACCCCGAGGGGGTGGGGGGAACTTTAAGTCTTGTCATCTTAGAAATTTTAAGTCTGCAAATGGTTTCACTTCAATCCGTTATGTTGTTCTTGAGATATTTGGCCTATGTGGGACTTTCTGCACACCATTTGGGGGCGGGGAAGTTGACAACTTTAAAATATTAATGATGACTTTTTTATTTTCAAATGAAAACTATAGTTTCAACGGTTAGAAACAAGTTATCTTGTGACCTTATCACATATTTTGGTTCAAGTCGTTGATTAGTCGATTGTTTAAACTAAAAACATTTCTTGAATTATGTGCATGTGCAGTATCTTGTTCATATACAGAAAATGTTAAGCCTAATATGCACAAAAAACATTGAAACCAAATCTGATTTGATTCTGTCGTGAAATAGCGATGTGTTGATTATCTTCGAGATAATAGCGTTCATTGTGTCAGTTAACTCGGGATCGGACAAATATCACATTTACACAATTCTCAGAAATAACGCGTGTGTGAACATGGTGGCCTAGTTATTCTTCAAAAACATACTACTTAAATGAATACAGGTTATTTGGTTTTTATATTTTGTGTGGTATGGATGTTTTTATGCATTGTTTATGGGAACCGTCATATTGACAGTCTTGTGACCGATACCGTTAGCTGTTAGACCCTTTACAAAATACGTTATTGTTATTGTAATTGTTATTTATTTGCTTTATATTTGTACATGTGTTATCAGTGTTGCTGTAGAACCATGTAATCAGTTTAAAATTTTTATTAATACACAGCTTCCGTAATATTTGGATAAGTGACTGATCGTGGGTTAAATAAACCACAATTGGTAAATCGTGATTTGTCAGGCTGTAGAATTTTTTTAATAAAATTGTTTTCTGCCGTTTTATTAATATGTATAGTTCATTTCTCAAAAAATCTACACAGATAGTCAATTGGTTGCAATGTTTGACCAATTAGTAGCATATAAGAAATAAATTTAGGTTTTTCTTTAATCAAGACACAGTACATTTTTTACTCCAACTAATGATTCGATTTGACAAATTGACACATTTGGATTAACTTCCACACAAGCCAATGTCAATTCTTCATTTTCATTCCTTGTATTTACTTTACAAAGTGACCCAAACACCTTATGACACAAATCCACAGAACAAATCATGTTTAATCTACATAAATAAAATAAAGGTTTTGTCTGTACATTGCTTAAAATCACCCCGTATTATGATATTTTGTTGTTTTATACATTGGAGACACCAAATCCACCATCAGAAAAATTTCTGTCTCCCTGTCTGTATGTCCTGGATATTTTGTGGAGGTTGGCTCAGTTATGGCCAATGATAGAGCTTTGAAATTTTTACAGTACTTATTACTAACCTTAACTTGAAAACTAGGCTATAAATTATATTGATAGAAGGTTTTGACTCAAAGTTATGAAGGTTTGTGTAGTTTTAAAGAACAAATAGTTGCAGTTTTCTTCAACAGATGGATGAAATAAAATATGATTACTTTTTATAAAATCAAACACTATTTTATAATTATTTGATGTAAAGTTGTATTTTGTTACATAAACTTAATTATGGCAAAGATAGTTTTTCCATTACATATCTACAACTACCCAAAATTTAACCTGGTTCATCTGTTATACATTATATGCAGCGATGGGAAAACCTACTTTAGCTTTGTCTGTAGTGTAGGTAGTAGCGTACTCGCTTCGTGTTTGAAGGGTTTGTGGTTCAAATCCTTCGTACAGCGATTTTTTAAAAAATACTTTTAGCTGACATAGGCATCTTTGACGAGAGTATAAAATTAAATCTGATAATTATCTATATTAATAAAATAAAGGTTTTGTTTATATAATGTTTAAAATTACCTCGTAATATAATATTTTATAAACTACTTTAAGATTATTTCTTGACTTAAAATATGGGCTTTATCGATTATTATTATTACTATCGATAATGATATCGATAGATGGTCTACTCACAAAGTTATGAAGGTTTTAGTAGTTTTAAAGAACAAGTAGTTGCAGTTTTATTACAACAGATCTCGATTTATGAATTAAAATACTATGTGTTTAAAAATCAACATACATACATAAATAAGGCAATAATAGAGCTCCAAAATTTTTATAGTACTTCTAACTAACCTTGACTTAAAATCTAGGCTTTAAATTATATTTATAAGAGGTTTAAACACAAAGTTACAAAGGTTTGCGAGGTTTGAAGCATCTAGTGACAGCCACATACTTGACAGGTATTAGTGAGTCGAAGGATAGGTTGATGGATGGGTGAGTCTGTGAGTTAGTCTGCTGGTTGGTTAGTAGGTGGGTCGGTGAGTGGTTGGGTGGTTTGGTGGGTGAGTGAGTGGGTAGATTGGGGGTGAATTTTGATTTAACTAGCCCTGGTTTACTGAAGTGAGAAAAAGCTCGAATACCTGTTGTTGAATTATTTTGGGTTAAATATTGTAAAGATAATAAATATCAACGAATTTATTCAGAAATTATCCTTTAGTATCTATCATAGCTCTTTTAATTTAATAAATTTAGCACACAAAAAATAATATAATAGTACATTCCCGGTTATTACTACTCATACCTATTCAATGTAATAAAAAATGTATATACCAAACACACAATTCCATGACGAATGTATTATATATGCATAAGCATACCACGAAAATAATAAAATTAAGGCATGTATAAAGTTGTATAGTCACATAACTATGTATTTCAAGATTAATATAATAATATGTAAATAAAACTTCTCAGGAAAACAAATACAAGTATAACTCAGGAAAACAAATACAAGTATAAATGTTTTATAAGTATAAATGTTTTGTTTTTTTTATAATAAATTAAAAAAATATTTTAATAAATCTTTAGCAAACAAAAATAATTAATTATAATTCTCATTGCACTTAGTCTCATTCAGTGTGTCTTTTTTTTCTTGACTTTGTACATCCCTTTCTCTTTCAATTATTATTCATCCCATATCACTCTTAAATTTGCTCTCATTCTTTCGGCTTCTATACTAGCATATTCATTTCTGTTATATTTTCCTTTTTTAATCCCAGTTTTTCATTTTTAACTTTCATTTTCTCCTTCAGACATTCTTGTAAGGTTTTATATTCATTTCTATCTCTGAAGTCTATACAAACTATTTCTCGTTTTCGTGCTTGTACTCTTATTTTGTCTCTATTTAATCCTAACACCTATCTCTAGTAAATTGCAAGAATTGACTTAAATTTTTCCAACCCCATACTTTTGCTACATATAACTTATGCTTCTTACTAAACTGTCAAACATCATACCTTTAATTTTTATACTTTCAAACTTCCTTTCACTTATTCCGCATACTTGTCCACTACTTTATTTGCTTTTTGCAATAGTTCATGTATAGTTTTTACTTCCCCTTTTTCTAAACATCATTATTTTTGTTTTAATCACCCTGACTTTCAAACGTTTTGTTTTAAATATTTTTCCAAGTTTTCAATCATCTCTTTCATTAATAAACCGTATCCATTACAAAATTTTTTTTTCTAGCAAAACTTATTTATTTTACATTCTCTATCTAATAACAACACGCATGGCCTAATTTCTTATTTTAAAAATAAAATAAAAGAATTTATTAAAATGTTTTCTAGGTTGACTTTATAAAAAAGTTCAAACAAAAGTTGTTTCTTTTTCAATTACCTATTCAAAGGTACTACACATGAACTATAACATTATTCTTACTAAATACTCACTAATTCATTTTGCTCTTAAATGCATCCATAACTTTTCCTTGTCCATACTATAAAATTCTATTTATTTTTGTGACATTTGAACTTTGTAAATAAAAATAAATTAATATTAATCTATGTTTCTTAACTTTTCATTGCTTCATCGGGACATTCCAATATCTTAACGTTTCCATAATTAAAAGTGTTGAGATATTAGATTCAACTTAATATCATTTTAAACAAAATTTCGGAAAAAATAATAGTTATAAAACTTTGAATAATTTAAAAAAATATTGCAAACTATTGTAAGATATAATAGCTAATATAATATACGTAGTTTGTTTGATGCTGCTTATTCTTAAAAATATACACTTCTGGTATATCGCATTTGATACAGATTAAAATTCAATTTGCACAAAAATTTGGAGAATTTATCTGGCCACTTACTAATTTATGTAGAAAATTTATATCTGCTATTATTCTCCGTTCTTGTAAAAATTTTAGGCTTGTATCATTATACATTTTTTGATATGCGGAGTTCTATGATTAGCTATTTTGAATTAAGCCAATGCCGTAATTGAACAAAAAATTACAATAAGTAATCAAAACAATGGGTATTTATTATATTTGCTTGTAATTACATATCATGCAGTGAATACTGTAATAGTTTATAATTTATAAGAAATTGGATGGGGTGCAGAAATTGTAAAATTGTAAATCTGACAGTTTAAAATACAGTGAAGTCTCTAGTCGCAGACACCTCTAATAACTCCTATAACCAGACAGTTTACAATGCACCAGCACACATCTATATATTTATCGAACTTTCTTTCAAGCGGACAAAATCAGTTGCACCGTTAGTGTCCGCTTAACGGAAATTTCACTGTATTATGTTCAAAAACATGTTATTGTTTTGTTTACTGTATTTGTCAGTGACTTTAATGAAATGCAGTAAATGAGTTACTACAAATTTTAATAAAGAAAGAAAAATCATTAGATATCAATGGTTCTAAAATAATAACAAAGTATGGTACATGACTTTAAAATTAATAAAGTATACAGTAACAAATATTTTTATTTTATAATAGTTTTATTTAATTTTTAAAACAAATGAGTAATAATCAGTAATTTATTGTGTTTTATGAATTGAAATTAACTTGCAAAGACTGCTATCAGTTTAATAACATTTATGGATAAAATAAAAAGACTGAATAATAATAATAATATAAATAAATAATCAGTACCACATGTGTTTTAGTCACTCCAACAAAATTGTTTGGCTCTGGAATAGTGAATATTAATTAGTTATCATAAGTATTCCCAAATGGCTGATATAATTGATGGTTGTTGTGCTAAATTGTATTATATTACATTTCTGCATTAGAATTTGTGTAATAATCATGGATGTTTTTAGGGTTTTTAAAAAAAGTTCACCAAACGGCAAAATCACAGTGTATTTAGGTAAACGTGATTTTGTCGACCACATATCACATGTTGATCCAATTGGTAAATATAATATTTTTATAATAAGTGATTTTGCAATGATAATTGTTTTTGTTGAAGATGGCGTGGTTTTGATAGATCCTGATTATGTGAAAGATCGGAGGGTTTTTGGACATGTGCTGGCTGCATTTAGGTACGGTAGGGAAGATTTGGACGTTCTTGGCTTAACGTTTAGGAAAGATTTATATTTGGCGGCCGAACAAATATATCCACAAGATGGCGTTGCCAATAAACGGCCACTAACTAGATTACAAGTAAGTAATTTTTGTTTAGTTACAATCCCGATTTAATAATAATAATTACTTAGTTTGAAAGCGATGGTATCCAGGACTTGTTTCAAAATCTTTATCAATACATGAAAATTTGCAAGCACTTGATGACTTTGCTGCCACTTTCATCAGTGCTAAAAAATAATATTGTCGAGCAAGGCTAAATGTGAAAACAAACAGTAGATAATTAAAAAAAGCAACGATTAAATAAGAACAAAAATATATATATATATATCAATATATAACGTATAAGATGAAGTAAATTGAATAAGCTTTAAATAGCTACATGTTATATTTAAATATATTGATAATTGTATATTTTATAGCAATCATAGGTTGTGGCTGTTTTGAAAATATTTCTGCTGCACATGAATTATACATTATATCCCCGGGGATGTGTACTGCAGTAATCGTGTTAATAATTACTTTTTCTGTTGACGATCTAGGTGGTGTGGACAGTTAAGAGATTGTTTATAATGCTAGGGGTTCTGGGTTCGATTTCCGGGTAAGGCACTGTCGTTTGTATATTCTATTAATAGAACAAACATTCAGTGACTTGATCTTTGTTATCGTGGCCAAAAAAAAATTATTGTCTGTTGATTTATATTTTATAATAATTGCTTTTATAGTATATACTAGGGATCGGCAACCTATTAACTATTGTGTGTCAAGTCGCTCTACCACTACGATTTAGGGTGCTGCATTAATTCTTGTTACAAGAAAGTAATAGTATATGTCCTTCACATAATACAGGGTGTTTGTAGAGTAATGTATAAATTTAAAAAATTTTGAAAATCACTCGGACTTGTCGCTCTGATAAAGTTCAGTTTGAGCTGGGCGCATTCCACTGACGATATATTTTTCCTCTTGCTCGCTGAGAGCTGAATTTTTAGAACCAAATG
The DNA here is from genome assembly GCA_030264575.1 of Tachinus sp. AB-2021. NCBI lineage: Eukaryota > Metazoa > Arthropoda > Insecta > Coleoptera > Staphylinidae > Tachinus > Tachinus sp. AB-2021. The sequence goes on along the minus strand of JARJEC010137259.1, from coordinate 3,342 downwards.
TGCGTTACGGTGCAAGCTAGATCTTTTAACATAACCTTGTTAATATTGACGTTATTGCAAATATTTTGTAAAATGAATGCTAATATTTTAACAGCGATTGTGTCTGAAATAATAACAAAATCTATCAGAATAAATCATAATTTACCTAAAATTGAAAATTATTTCAGGGATTCAAGGTTTAGATGCAAAAGTCGACATATTCATAAATTTTTTGGTTGTAAATTCTAAAAATGTTTTTGATTATTAACCAGTTATTCAATAAAAAAATCATTTTACCACTGTATGTATCCAATTTTATTTTAAATTACGAGTAAAATTCTAACCTATTTTTTGTGGTTTTTTAATTTAGACGACTGATTTACAAGTTATAGAAATTTATACATATGAATAACTACGTGCACACCCATTTCACTTGTATGGTATACAGAGATTAAATAAAATGAATTATTTCTTCATTGTAATCCAAAAGAGCAAATATATTAAAAAGATACTGATTTATTATTTACAATTATATAAACAAATGACAGATGACAGACATGTCACTTGTTCCCTGCTCCTATAATAAGCATGAAACAGAATCAAATAAATGCTAATTCGAGCTCGATCCGTGCAAGCTCAAGCCGATATAAAAGTCAGTGGAAAACGGTATAAATGATACTTTTACATAAAAAATCAAATTGCCATAGCAAAAATTAAAATTTAATAAACGTGTTAAATTTTTTTAGCAGTATTCATGCAAATGATTAACAATAGTATACAGTAGAATTGAGTAGAATGTATACAAACAACAAACATTCGATTAGTGGAATTTTTTTTACTGCGTAGCGCACCTAGTTCGTGTTGTTTTAAGGCATTAAGTATAACTTGTTATAATTTTTCAAAGAGTGGGCGTCACTCTGGAATTCAACTGATTTGCATATATATATTATAATTTAATCTGGAATTGTTTGGGGAAATTAATAAAGAATTCAAGGAAATGTAAAATGACTATTATAGGCACGTTTTTATGTAGAATCTAGTGGCGTAGGCAGTATTTTTTTCTAATGTAGAATATTACGTTTTAAATATATTGCATTTATATATTTTTATGCGATGTCATTTAGACTTATCGGAATTGAATAAAGAGTGCAGTGAAGATCAGTTTACAATATGTCAACAAATAAAATTTATTATTATTATTTAGCAGTTTTCAGACAGAATTAATTTGATTATTTCATTTTATATTTGATTGTCAAAAAAAATGTATACAACTTGCATTTTTAATACATGTTTTAAACCCAAATAATTAGTTTTAATCAGTGATTTGTACCATTAAAATTTATTTGAAAAACCAGAACAAAATAAATGAAGTTTTGAAGCAATTTTTTTTAAATTCGATACCGTAACTTCATGTAGTTTGAACATAATTAATATTACAAAGAAAACTTTTGCGGGAAACTATAGATTCTTATAAAATTATTTAATAACTTAAGTTTTTATTAATTATATACAATTTTATAATTATAATGAGCACAAAAAATATTTATTATAGTGATTTATTAATTTTGGTAATTATTTTTTTAGGAAAGGCTTATTAAAAAATTGGGACCAAATGCATTTCCTTTTTATTTTGAGTTACCACCACATTGTCCAGCATCAGTTACTTTACAACCGGCTCCAGGGGATACCGGAAAACCTTGCGGTGTTGATTATGAATTAAAAGCGTTTGTAGGGGAAACACAAGATGATAAACCACATAAAAGAAATTCAGTGAGGTAAATATTATTTATTATTACTTATTAGTTTTAAGATGATTCATATGATGGCTCCGTTTATTATCTTATTTTTTATAAATAAAAATAATAGAGCATAATAGTAATTCATGAATTTAAAAAATCAGATTTTTCAATAAAAATAGTAAAATGCTTTTCAAAACAGAAAGATGATAAATATTACATTTAGCTAATTGTCTCGTTCCCTATTAAACTTAGTATTTGATTGATCAAATTTATAATTCATGTTAGCAGACGGCAATTGTTGATGACTTATTAATCAGTTATAGTATAACAAGTTTTTATTTTATTTTATTACTAACTAATGACTATGTTAAACTATTTATGTTACATTTTATTTATTTTTATGTATGCAGGGTGTTCAAAATTGAATAGCATTGTTTGGTTATCTTTGTTATTAATAAATATATAAGGTGCGCAGTTTTTTGTGCCGATGCAGATGCACTTTGAACATTATTTAAATTTCTTTTATTCATATACATATATAATGCATAATATAATAATAATAATATATAATACTTATTAATTCCTTTTTATTATAAAATGAATCAAAAATGTTTGTAAAGGACGAATTTTATTTTAAATATCTGCCATATTGGTTTTTTGCCTTAAAAAAACTCAATTTTTTATTCTCATATTAACAATGTATAACAACTTAGGTTTTAAATAGAATATAATAAATAATTGAATTAAGTTAACTATAAATTTAATATTATTTTTCTAAATCAAGTAACCTATAAATAACTGTTAAAGAAAACTGAAATCAATTAAAATTACTATTATCTAATTTATTATAGTATTTCAGAACATGCTCGTGGCCATTATTGGGTAAACATAACTGGTATTATTTCATTATTGTGGGAGATACTTTAGCACTAATGTTTGTAATTTATTGACATTGTTGTTATTAAATTTGCAATGCAACACCATATTTTTGTTTCAACCCAGAAATATAAATCAAGGGAATCTAATCTGCTTATCTAGGTGACCACTGAACGAGTTTCTAAGTAGCTATTTCTTGATTATTAAAACGGTTATTTAAATAACAAACAACATTTCTTGATTTATGTGCAGGTATCTTTTTTTTTTCTTGAGTTGGTTTGTCAAGCGTTCCTGCACTGCGATCCTGGTGGTTCTACTATGCACCTCTGATGTCTTACACCTTTAGCACTTCTGTCTCTTCTATGAAGTCCAGGAGTTTTTGACAAGGGATTGTTTTCAGCTTTTCTTGGATGATCATATGCTTGCCAAACTGAACTGTGCTTCGCATTCACGCAGTAGATGCTGCTCTTCATTCTCCAAACATCCACGACATATTGGATTTTTTGTATACCTAATCTATGCATGTGCTTGTTAAGACCACAGTGTCCGGTAATTAGTCCTGTGAGCCTTTGCAGTTTGGTTCAACTCATATACGATACTTTCTTTTGAGTATTTTGTATTGGTTCAGTTAGGTATAATTTTGCGTGATTTATCCCCTGACAGTTTTAAGGTTACCTTCTATACCTTGGCCTTTAGGTGTCCAGACCAGGCGTACTCTGTTGTTTGTGGCCAGTGCCTCCAAACTATC
>JARJEC010137254.1:0-19446 GCA_030264575.1 Tachinus sp. AB-2021 | reverse complement strand
ACAAGAGGCACATTATACATGTACACTTAAACACTAGGTACACTCCCACCAACGTTCATTAGACTCGAAAATTTGTTTAAACTCGCCCGGAAGCTATTGAATTTGTTTAGAATTTATTTCATTACCCATTAAAATTTTGTTATTAAATTAACCGTTTCCTTTTTGTTATAATTAAATCTCCACATTTAATAAAAACAATTATATTTGAAGTTTTTGAGTAAGTAAATGAAACTTATTTTATAATTGGTTTTATGGGTATATCTTCTTTAATTCTTAAGAGAAATTTAAAAATTTTTGTTTACTTGTTAGAGACAATGGGCAAGTACCTACACATAAAACTTTCAATTAATTGCATTAGTAATGCAATTGCCGTTTTTGCGTAAATGTATCGGATGGTTTTCTGCTACACATTTTTTTCTAATATAAAACTTCTGTAAATTTTTTCTTTCCGATTTCCTAGAGCTGCATTATAAAAATACAAAATTTTGTTTAAGTGAAAAATGTTTTATACAAATCGTTGTTTTAGAATTGGATCAGGTCATTTCAATAGAAGAAAACAGTCGTAAAAGTTGTGAAAGCCTTCGTCAGCAAGTACTACTGAATACCATTACTAACCTAAAAAGAAGTCTGGAAGATCAATCAGCATCCCTCAAACAAGTCTACCGCAGCTCGCATAACATCCAAATATAAATGATTGTTATTTTATTCTAGGTGGTGGCAAAAACATCTGACTAATTTATGTTTCTAGATTAAAAAGAAGACAACAATAACTATTTTGTAGATGTTTCTTTTTAGTAAAATGGGTGACAAGTTGAATAGTGGTAATTGTACTATAATTTCACTGTATTTTGATTCGTTAGTAGTGATATATAGGTACCTAATTAGAATGTAGGCTGTAGCAATTTCAATTAATCAGTAGTAAACCTTCAAATAGAAAACAAAAATACTAATAATACGTAAAGTACTTATTGTAACCGATGAACTAGGCACTAAACTCTTTGGTATTTGAATTTATAGAGTAGATTTTTGAATGGTATAACTGTAGATTTTATATATTATAAAAAATGAACCCTACTATATACGTATTTAGTACATCTTATTATTATTCTTTTTTAATTGAACGGGTGATCATATCATTGTTAAATGTTGAAAGTACTTTGTGCTTCCACATAAGTAATAAATTCTTTTAAATATTCCATAAAATGTATTAGGTTATTATATTATTAGATATTATTATATACAGGGTGTTTTATGATTGAACTGCAAAAATGAACAATCAACAAAATGTTATTTACTTAAAGTATTATATTCAATTACAAAATTTATAAAATTAATAACGTGCAATATAATTGTTGGCATGCTTATGCAACGCATAACCCATGCATTCCGTAAAGGTTGGTTTACATTCCGCGCAGATGTGGCTTAAATCGGTCGAGAACTTGTCAATATAATAATGAAAAATCTAATGTTGATATTTTTTGACGAAAAAGAAATATTTAAATGAATTAAATTGACAATTAGACAATTCCTAGTTTAACTGATTAAGAACATAAAACACTCGCAGAAGGTTTAATTGTATTTTAATTTTATAGTTTGTAAATTGTAAAAAAATATGTATTGTATGTAAGCAGCAAGAGATGCAATTTACTAGTCATTAATTTAAACTGTTAAAAACATTAAATGTGCTTCCCTTCATTAAGTAAAAAATATTTGTATTGAAAATACACGATATGATTACCCAAAAATATTAATCAATCGTATTAGAAAAATTACTAGGAACATATAGCGTAATATTGTTTTCACTAAGTTACCATTGCCATTCCTAAAATATGAAACATACATGTGTCAAACTAAACCAACAACAACAACAAAAAAACTCCAATTGCCTAAAACTGATGTACAATATATACAAGATTTTGTTATTTAAATGTGTAATAAAAAAAAACTTTGAAGTGCGCTCAAACTATTTTTGTAATAGTAGTTATTGGTAAAATATTAATGGTTACTTACCATAAAAGCAAGCGCATTAAATAAGACACAAAATAGGCACTAATTTTACCTAAAATATGAATTTGAAACAAAAGATTTCAAAAACCTTTTTAAAATATTTATTTATTATGTAAATATATATTATATATTATAGACTACATGTTGTAAACATGATCATTGTTATAATATTTGTTTAATAAAAAAATATGTAATATAAAACCCGATTTTAATTGTGATCTTCACTCATCGGCAGAATTTTTTGATAACGCAGTAAGCAGAATAAATTTCTGAAGATAATTGTTACAAAACGGTCGCAAGCCTGCTATGTATGAACTATTGGGGAGCTAGAGGGGGTAGAATATGACTCTTGTGCGCTGTAATTACTTCCATCATGCTTTATGGCGTAATCAGTACCTGCCACAGGAGATAGAAAAGAAAAATGTCTGTACGTATGTATGTATAATATAAAAATATTTATTTATATGGTATATATTTTTACACAGGGTAATTGATACATGAATATATTGAATATAATACTAATTATATTTGGAATCGTTGTCCTTTTCAGCAATCCAGTCTTCAATTTCTTGGACACTAAAATCAAAACCAATTAGAATTACTTACAACATTATTGTGTGTACATACGTTCTTGGCACTTTTGTCATATTGACGCAACCAGTCTCGGTAATGTAAACATCATCTTCGATACGGATACCTCCAGTACCACGGAAACGGTTGATAACATCAACGACTAAAAATTTGGATAATTTAGGATCTGCGATGGCTTCATCTAACAACTAAAATAAAACAAGTTAATGAAGAAAGAAAAATAATACAAAATAAAATTTACAGGATCGATAAAATAACAGCCAGGTTCAATAGTCAAGCACATTCCTGGTTTGACAATACGTGCCATTCTTAATTTGCAAGCACCCGCTTCTTTTGGTCTGTTTGGTTGATCAGAAAGATAACCACCAACATCATGAACGTCTAAACCAATCAGATGGCCAAGACCGTGCGGTTGGAAAATATTTCCAAGTCCGGCAGTTAACATTTCTTCCACATCACCTTGCAATAATCCGCCTTTCTTTAACTGTGTTAATAACACACGGATAGCCAAATAATGCATATCAATCCATGAAACTTCAGGCTTGCAAGCGTTGAAAACAGCCATATTTGCATCATAAACTGCGTTATAGATTAATTTTTGATCGTCGGTAAATTTTCCATTTTCTGGAAAACTGCAAGTGATATCAGCGGCATAGCCATAATAATTTGCACCCATATCAAACAAACTGAAAATATTAATATTAACAACATTTTTCATTAATATTTCAATGAATGCACCATATTTCACCACTTTTAATGAATTTATCATTGGGACAACCTGCGTGTCCATAATGCAATATTGCACCATTTTGACCGGATCCGCAAATGCAGGTATAAGAAACAAATCTGCAACCTCCGACACTGTAGCAATGATGCAAGAAAGTAGATTCACATTGGTATTCACTTTTTCCGACTTTGGCCATCCTCATTACTTTACGATGAGCGGCCGACGATACTTCAGTAACATACTTCATCACGTCCAATTCCAAATCGGTTTTAATGACACGTCTTAAATTAATATGGATAATTTTATTTATTTTTCGATAAAAAATACTTACAAATTTGCAATTTCATTGAAAAGCGTTTTGTTGTCGACGGTAAATCTGAAAGTTTTATGTTGCTTAATTTTAAAATTACATTTTGCAAACAATGGCTTACGCTTCAATGCCTTCAAAATGCGCTTCTTTGGCCGTTAAACCACTATCACTATTGACTCCGCTCTGAAAACATATTAATTTAATTTAAAGATAGTAATTGAGAAGAAAACGTTTTAATTACCAAAGTTAACAAGGAGCTTGGTTTTAATGCTGCCAAATGGGTACTAATCTGTAAAAAAACCATTCATTGCAAACATTTTCGATATTCTTTAAGTAAATTTCAGAAAAAATCAGCCAGAACAGATGATTAAAGAAGCAGAAGCCAAAATTACTATTTCATGTGATTTTTTCATTCTAAATTACATTTATTTTGTACAACTAATATGTAAAATTTAGTTGCTAACTAAATGAACATCAAAAATGATAATCTAATCAATAACACTTAATGAAATTGTCTTAATCACAATCAGTGCACAAAAACACATCGCAAACAAAGTTTTATCAGAAATGAGATAATAAAATATAAATATTAAAAAATCATTCGAAAGAAATTTGAAAAAAATTAAATATTGTGCAAACATAATTACCTCATCTGTATAGTAGACGTGGTCTACTTCGTACTTAGCTTTAAATTCTTCTAATGTTAGAAGCGGGCCCATCCAAACAGCATAACTATCGGGCAATCTGGGTACAAACAAAATAGACTTTCCGCTTTCAACACAAACGGCACCAAAACAACCAGCTTCTAGTACACCAAAGGTCCACATAAAGTACGATTCCTAAAAAATTGTAAATTTTTGTAAACCGTTTCAATTCAAAATTCTGTACTTCAAAAAACTTCTAAAGTATTTCATTATTATTGATACAATCAAATTATGTTTTAATAAGAGCTTTTTATAATCACATCATTCTAGAACGCTATATTTGAAAAATTTCAAACTCAAGCAGCTAAGACGTTAGGCAACTTGTCATACCAACAGTGTCGTACAATTGCCTGCGTGTTTTCCAATAGTACAGCTCCAGAATATTACGTCGCGAGGTCAATAAAACCAACAAACCGCAATGATATGGTCGATAAAGAGCAAAGTAAATATATTTGTTTCAATTAATATACAAATAATGGGCAAAAAGCAATAATTCACCTGTCTGAAAACATTGTAGGAGATATCGGTATCGTAAAAGGGAACTTCGTCTCCTCCCTGCAAAACAACAATGGAGTTTCCTACATTTTTCCCCTTCAATTTCTCACAAAGCCGTTTCCTATTCAAGGCGAATAGTTTCAAAGACACCTCCAGTGTGTTGGGACCCATTGACAGTTTGCCACTGCAAATTCGATAAAATGATCATGATACATTATTACATTATTCAAGAAGATTGCGTTGTCGAAAGCATATAAAAATAAACTCACTTGAATGTGCGGGGTGCCATTGTATGTGTTCGTCGCTGCAATTCAAATTATAATGTGATCTATGTTCTTAAATATAGAATGTATTGTCCACAGTCCACGTTATCGAAGCACTTTAATGATTAGATTAAATTTTATTTTAAAATGTGATTAATGTGTTTCCTATTAACAATTGTTTATTAGCATTATTTAAACTATGTTCCTATTTGTTTTTATACACACGTATTCGTTTTACTATTGAAATAATGATAAATATGTTGACAATTTCAAAAAACAAATATTACTTCATAACGTATTGTTTTGAAATGAATTTATTGTTTGTTTGTGATCTATCGAGGTTATAAACAATTATCACTGGTATCTGATACATACGGATACCCACCCAATGAATTTAACGAGGACGATTTTTAATTATTGAAATATCAAAGGCAACGTATGCAACCCACAAATCACACGTGTAATTTGGGTTGCATACATTGGCTCTCGTCTCTGCACAAAAATATCAAGAAGTATATACCTGTAAAGATTATTGTTGCCCATCTATTGCCTTTAACGAACTGTGAATAAAAAGAGAATTTCTTTATTACACCTAAAAGGTGAACGTAAGAAATAGAACAAATTCAAAAAATTGTCTTTATTCCACCGAAAACGTTCTGAAACGCAAAGTAATTAATTAAAAAAATTCAAAAAATAAGTGTTTCTATTCGATTAAGAGCGCTTTGAAACGCAAACAACTTAATAAAATTTTTGGTAAGTAAATTACAGTAAAAAAATGTCTCCTAAATTATTCAACAAGAATTGTATACGTACCTATATTACACAGAAGAATATACTGATGTAAGCAGATTAATTAAAAAATTAAGTAATCCTAATACAGATTGATTAAAAGCGTTTATTGTACATGATACATATATAAAACTACAGAACGAAACGTAAAACTAAAAAAGCATTGCCTTAATATTAAGCTTAGACTAATTTCTTTAAGGTCAATATATCGATAAGCATTTCGGGGAGTTTCAGTTGTAACAAACAATTATAATATTTGAACAAAACGTGGTTTTTGTCGTGAATTAAGTCCGAGCGGATATTCCGGCGAACGCAATTGCGAGACAAAGCGAGGAGTGTTGGAAATGTTGTTATCGGTTTGGGTACAAAGCGATTTGGAAAGCACAAGCACTTAAACATTGTGCTTGCATTCAAATGACCCTTTCGAAACTTCACCACACTGACTGTTATGCGCATAAATATTTCGAAAAGTTCGACTTGTTCGACTCTTTTACACATTTTATAAATCTCGTATAACTCAGTCAACGATATTGTGTTGTTATACATAAGAACAGAATATAACATTTTAATTTGTTCATCGATGGGGATTTTGCGTCTTGAGAAAGCCGACATAAATTTAATATGGATGTGCTCGGCAGGGGTGTAATTAAGCAACGGCAAAATCAATTCAGATTCAAACATTGTATTCAAACAATAAAGGAAGTCGTCTGTATTGAATCGGTTGTACCTTAAAAAATCAGCAATGAGGTTGCGCTCCGATAAAATTACCTCGTCAGTACAATGTGTAAATATGTAGACAAACAATTTCTTTGAATGTTTCGTAGATAATTTCAGGCAAGTATTGAATTCGTTGCCAAAGTTAACATCGGCGCCATTCTCAATCATGTAGAATACATGTGGGCTATTGTGTTCAATAGCTAGGAAAAATATAGTTTTGTTTACATACGCCGAATATACCTTCATGTTGAAATCTGCAATGTAGGGCAGTATCACACTGACAAAGCTGTTGCAATTTAGTTTAATGGAAAACGTGATGGCATTCCTAAGTTTTTTATCAAATGTGTACACATTTGCACCGTAATACAGGAACATGCAAGCAAAATTAAGCCATTCATTGTGCAGAGAATTAGGGATCTTCTTGTACAAATAAAGGACATCTATTAAAATAGATGTTTTCTCGAAATATAAATCAGTAGCTTTTTCCATGATTATTTTACCCATTTTCATCATAGCTTCATAGTGGAAGCGCCGGTTTTTCACAACGAAATGCAGTGGTGTTGAGGATTTATATTGTTCATCAAACATTTTTATATTTGGAAGATTCACCAAAAACTGTAGCACGTCCAATCTGCGATTGTTGAATAAATTTATTTTAAAAATTACATTTGTACTATTAACTTTAACTTACGATTCAAAACGAACTGCATAATGCAATGATGTTTGTCCGCAACAATCCATAGCGTTAACGTCCTCTCCTAGCTCCAGCGCTTGGCGTAAAAGAACAAGATCGTTGTTCTTGCACGCCTTCCATAAATGAAATGAAGGTAACACACGATTAGCATCCATTTTTACTGTTTGATTTGCCGGTTTCGATACAGAAAATAAACGTAATCTAGAACTATGCGTTCATGTTTTTGATTGTCAACTGGCTGGTTAAGCGAATGTCTTGGCAGTGGTGGGGAATCTCAGCCGAAACTAGCACTATCGCTTGCTGTCTGCCAATCGTTGAAACTAAACACAAATAAACAAAGTATAAAGTTTCATATAGTATAAAGCTATTAAATAATATTTCTAAAGAACTTTGATGCGAACAAAACACTATTGGATTACAACTGATAAATATTAAATGAAAAATTTAAAACTAACGACCAATAATCAAATTTAACTTTCATTTTATTTATTTTGATATTTTCCGAATAGTAATAAAATGGAATGTATTGCACAAGTAATTTCCATTAATAACAAATAAATAAACGGCTCATAGGACTTGTGCAACCAAATTTTTATTTATATCTTATCTGTTGTGGACGTTTCGAACATTACTCCTTCTTCAGTACAAAGGTAAATTTAATTAATTAAAACAAAAAACATATAATTTAAAAAGTGAACATACTCGGTAAGGAAAAAACAATTACCACACTAAATAAATACATATAACTGCAACACACATTGTTGGATTAATTATGATAACTGCTTTATTGCTTACCGAATGTGTTCACTTTTTTAAATTATGTTTTAATTAATTAAGTTTATCTTTGTGCTGAAGAAGGGATGAGTAAGGCCCGAAACGTTTACAACAGAAAAAAAGAAATAAAAAAATTATTTCACAAGACCTGAGAGCAAGGTCTTTTTAATATTTTCTTTGTGATATCATTATAGGACCTAATTGAAATTTAGGTAAAATTTTTTCAAAAAATATTTTCTCTATATTTACTTACTTTTTTAAAACCTGACGTGATGAGTTAAATTGCGAATTGCGGATTTAGCGACCAAGAAAACAAGCGAAAGACATAATCTCAACTTCAGATCTAAATTAATTGTTTTTTCTGTGGCTGTGTTATTAATATAGAACCATTATTTAAACATTTCAACTTATTTACTTATGTATACTAAACGATCTTAACAAACCAATTTAAACACGGCCTCTGTCCAATTTTCTACATTGTCCACATGGCTCAGTAATATCTGGAAGTTCTATATCTAGTCCTCTTTGAGTCTCTTTCAGTAGTTTTTCTTTTCTTATCTCATAAGTCCAGTATTTTGACACTTTTTCTTCATTCCCACGTCTAAATCTTGCAATCATTTTTATTTCTTTTATTCCGTAACTGCCTCTAAGTACCATGGTAGTGCTGTTTATAAAACAAGAACTACCATGGTACTTAGAGATACTTAGAGAACGACTGGCACATTGAATGAAATAATAATGATACTGGACGAATGAAGAGAAGAAATTGTGCAGAATATCTTCAGCTGATAATGAGATAAGAAAAGAAAAAATGGAAAGAGAAAAAATACTGAAAGAGATTCTATGGCCAGATAGGCGTTGTTATACTGGTTGCCTGCAAATTCTATTGGTTGTTCTAGACCAAGGTTGTCCAACCTTTTTGATGTCCGGGGCCCCACATGTTAGTACGTTTTAGTAATAGAACGCGTTTAGGTGCCGTTTTGTAAACAAAAATTATAGATAGTAAAGCACACAACATTTGAATACTTTTTACTTAGACGTAAATATTTATTTATACATATCAAAAAAACTTTGTATAAAAATAATTAGTGCAAAAAACAATTCGTATATTTTTCAAAAAAACATAAGAATTGTACTAAAAAGTATTTAAAATTCATTGCTTGTGGGCCGCATTGATATTTGCTGCGAGCAGCATGCGGCCCGTGGGTAGCGGGTTGGACAATCCTGTTCTAGACAGTTAGTCTAGCTTCCTTTATCGTTTACAAGAAAGGCACACATACACTCACTTTGGCTTCATGATTATTATTAAGTACAAAATCTGAAAACAATTTCATTTAGCGCAGACAAAATTATTACAATTTTATTTCAAGATTTAAAGAGCAAGAGCAAATATCACACTGCAGATTTATTGTTGCCCATTACTGAAGAACACACTTTTACATTTTTTGTTGTCGTCAACGTCCTCTATGTATTAAAATAATGTAATATCGTGCGAAGGAAGTTTCTAAACAGCAGACCATATATATATATATATATATATATAAATTTAATTAAAAAAATTTTTGATCATTTATATCTATTGTAAACCCAATCTGTAGACAATTGTGCATATTATTATCAATCCATTCGGCGACCATAAAAGATATTTAAATATCTTTTTTTTAATGTAAATGATTAAGAATCAAAATTTGATTAAAAGCATTTATTATAATTAATACATGGAATTACAAAATTAAAGTTACGGGACCAATACAAGTACAATATTGTCTTAATATTAAGCTTATACTAATGTTTTTAAGGTAAGAATGTCAATGATTGCGTTTGGCAAGTTCATTTGCAACAAATGGTTATAATATTTGAACATAACATTGTTTTTATCTTGAATTAAATTTTTGCGGATATTCTTTCTAATGCAATCGCGAGACAAAGAGAGAAGTGATGGAAATTTTGTCAATGGTTTAGGTGCGTAGCGATTTGGAAAGCACAAGGCTTTAAAGGTTTGGTTTGCTGCCAAACAGCGTCCTTTGAACTTCACCGAAGTTACAGTTACACGCATAAATATTTCAAAAAGCTCGGCTTGATTACGATCGACACACATTTTATAAATATCAAATAATTCATAAATTGATAACGTATTATTGTATCTGAGAATCGAATATAACATTTTAGCTTGTTCTTCGACAGGAATTCTGTACCGCGAAAAAGCCGACATAAACTTGATATGGATGCAATCAGCAGGCACATAATCAAGCAATTCCACAATAAATTTTGAGTCAAACATTAAATTTATGCAATGAATAAAACCCTTCTTAGTGCACACGTTGAGTCTTAAAAAATCATCAATAAGGTTAGTTTCGGCGAGAATTACTTCGTCATTGCAATGCGTAAACATATACACAAATAATTTCTTGGAATGTTTTATTGAAAATCTTAGGCAGGAGTGCGATTTATTGGAAAAGTTAATGTCAGCACCATTTCTGATCATGTAAAATACAAATGGACTACCATATTCGACAGCCAGCATAAATAAGGTTTTGTTTATATCGTCTGCAGAATATAGCTGCATGTTAAAATCGGTTATGTAAGGTAATATTGTATGGAAAAAATGATTGCATTTCAGTTTGACAGATATTGTGATGGCATTGTCGTAGCTGTAATCAAACGTGTACACATTCGCGCCGTAATACAGAAACATGCAAGCAAAATCAAGCCAATCATTATGTTGATACTTGGGGACCATTTTATACAATTTAATAACATCTACCAATATAGAAGTATGTTCAAAATAAACATCAGCGGATTTTTCCATGATTATTTTACCCATTTCCTGCATGACGGGGAAGTTATTGAAGCAATTTTGAATAACCATATGCAGTGGCGTTGTGTACTTATATTCCTCATCAAAAAGTATTATATTCGGAAGACCCACTAAGAACCTCAGCACATCAATACTACAATGATGGAATGAAGTTAATTTCGTAAATAATATTTAAAAAAATAACTTACGCCTCAAAACGAGTTGCATAATGCAACGCTGATTGTCCACAAGAGTCCGTCACGTTAACATTTTCTCCACTATCCAGCATTCTTTGCAAACTGAGAACATCGTTTAACATGCATGCTTTCCAAATATTAAATGAGGGACTCAAGCGAGGGCAACTTTGATCAATTCTGATCATTTTCGAAACTACGTTATTCCCCGTCTTTAATGCAACTAGCACTCTTCCGATTGCTAACTAAATTGGCTAAGCCAATGATTGATTGAGTAGGTAGGAGTACCTGAGATGTCCTTGCTTGTTAATCTCAGAAACTAAACACCAATAAACAAATGCAATAATTAGCAAGATAAACATCAACGTAATATAAAGCGTTTTATATTTGAAATATGAGGCCCTCCACGGGTTGACAAGCATGGAAAAATATTAATAATCATTCAAAAACCATGCTTTATGTACAAATCAAAATTAAATTGCATAACTTTAACAAAAAAAACTAACAAACATGCAAGAAATTATTTGATGATTTCGGACCTATATTTCAGAGTTATAGTTGAATTGGCCAAAATAAGAACTGAATTATCTACTTGGCCAGTTCTTATTTTTACTGATTTAATTATTGAATTTCAAAAGATATCCAAAACTAACGATGCGGCGATTGCATCAAAATGTTTAGAATTCAATATAAATATTAACGCCGCAATTGTTTATGGTTTCACATGTCTTTAACATTCATAACTCCCTAACATGATTGTTTCAATATAAGGGGGGGTCCAACCAGTATTGTTCAACACTTTATGAAGCGCAATTTGAAAACAATAAAAATCAGGAATGATGTTAGTCGGTTGACAAAATTCCTGGTCTAGAAAGCATCATGTTATCAAAAATAATGAACGCATTTGCAGTGATGGTACAATGATCACATGCAACGTATGTGTGTAATTAAATTGTAATTTTGTGCAGTAATTTAATACGTTTTAAAAAGGCAAACATGATTAACAATCATTTTTATATGCAAGGTCTCATTTTTGTACTTCAACAAAAACATTTCAATATTGCAAATTTAATATTTAATATCTAAAGTCATATCAACTTTCGTTATCAATGATTTATGGCTAATTTACACAATGCCAGTAACTCACACGAGTTACTAATGGCTAATTCACACGATGTCAGTAACTCGCATGAGTTACTAAAATCGAGTACTAAATTTAGTTACTCGCCTCATTTGAACAAGTGTTTTAGTAGAGTACTCGCTGCCAAACTCTCAAACCCTGCAAAATTTTATTAAAATATCTCAAGTTGTTTTGGAGGTATTAAAAAATGTATATTATTGATAATTGTTTAAATGTGCAAGCATGAAATTTAAACAAGATTTCACGTCTTTACACAAGTTAAACGATAAATTCGTTTTTCTGTATTATTTTTAATTCACTCGTGTCGTGTAGTTAGGGATCTTTTTCCAAAGATTTCTATACGTGCATTAATTTGACGACGCAACACTTTCATAAAGTGACTAATTTCTTATACAATTTATAATAATAAAAAACATGTTTTGATTATTTTTGGTATAACTATTTTATAACCAAAGCTCTATTTCTTAAGGCATCGCTCAAAATTATTTTGTATTCTTTTTATTCCACAGACTGTACAATATTTTTGATATTTTTATTTTGTTTTAAAGAGAGTTTATTATTATATTAGTATTGGTATTATATATTAATTCAATTAAACGAAGATTTATTTGCAAATGTGATTTTATAATTTTATTTTTAGTTTAACCGGAAGTAACATTAACATGATTTTTAATAAAACACCTTCTGTATTTTCCTAATTTGAATTTTCTCTGCTCATAAACTACTAACTATTGTTTTGCCCAAAATATTTTCCTTGAGTCAATAATTTAATTGAAATGTGTTAATATTTGATTTGATATTTTCAAACACAAATGTGCTTATTTATGAGGTAATCCATTTTTTTCTACTCAATAGAATACATTCCACAGCGTGTTTTACTAAACAGGTGATTTTATGAATCAGCCAATGAATCAAATATTGAAATCAATTTATAAACAACTGTACAGTTATGACGATCACTGCTTATGATGAAAAAAATGAAGCAACTATTTAATAAAATATTGAATAATATTTGCGTTTTAATTTTGAAAGCATTTTTTTATATATTGCTTTGTTCACAAAATTAAACCAAATTTTGCAACTCACACTCAAAAGTGTCTTATTTAAATATTTTGTTTTTCCCTTGAAAAGCAACAAACAAACTTTTCTTATCCATTTTAAAAATTAATATGTATGACAGAGCAATAAACAAAAATATGTTAACAATTTGGCGTCAATCTATAAAGCGGTTTACAACAAGAATTTTATATAAAGGTTGACGACAACATAAAATGTAAAAAGTTTTCTATCTATATTAATATCATTTTAACTGTTTAGTTAAAATGATAGTAATATATATGTTTATATATGTTTATTTGAGTCATGCAGTTAGGGAATCTTTATCGCCAGGTATATATAATCCCTTCATCGATAAAGCCATGAAGCATCCAGCCTGTATAAATAATCCACACTCCTTTGATCAAATTAATTTCAAATTATGTTAGTAAACTGTGTGCGCTATGTAACTTATTATTTTCAAGATTTCTCCTTCACAATTATTAGTTAAAATAAAGCCATACTGATGGATAATTTTAGACTTTTTAATTACATATTCAAGCCCCTTTTTGAAATTTCCACATTCTTCTACAATAATATTTGCATTTTCATTTAAATTAGCCAACAAATAAAAATTGTGGATTATATAGATATAAATATTGTTTTAAAAATATCTTAATATACTGAACAAAATTGTAAGAAAAGTATATTTAATTAAATAGTTAATATAAATGTTAAAGATAATTCGCATAAATCCTAGATTTATCAATGTGAACCGCTTTGGCAACCCAGCAAAGAAATACAAACTTTATACATATACCAAAAGATATCAATTTATGACGTTCTATAAATTTTTTGAACATTAGTAAATTTAATTAATTTGATTAATCGTGTGGGGTTAGGCTTCCACGAGTTGACCTTCAAACAAACAAGACAAAAATCTATTGCTAAATATTTACCCAGTCAGATTCAGATGACTAATCAGCTTCTTGCGCCTGCAACTCTAGAGAATTCGAAGCACACCAACAGCACCGCAAGTCAACTACAATAATGCACTACACAATTGCAACAATTCGCAAGCATCAAGCTGAATCGGTTATCATCGGTTACGACAAAAGCACGATCCAAAATTGCTTGTTGCTTAGTCTACCTAAACTGTTTTCCTGTAGTCCACAAAGTTGTTCAGAATGATTTATCCTCTAGCACAAAATCTAATCTTTGGAAATTTGATCCGAATAGCAATCAAATAAAAAGAGATATCACCGTCTACGCTGACAAACAACATGTTTGAAAACAAAAGACTAGCTTTACTAATAATAACAACAATTAATGATATCTAATAGACATTGAAGCATTCCAATTACACATATTCTTTATAATCATCGAGGAATAAAATATTTCATTGGATCGTGTTTTTCATACCAATTTGATTCGGCGCTGATTCATTTTCTTGCTGGTTGCTAATCTAACAGATGTTAAGTATCTTATCGTAACTTTTTACACATCGATGTGTAAGTCCTCGTCATTATATATGAATAATTGAATAATAAATACCTAAATGGAAATGTTGATAGTAATTTTTTTTTTCATATAACAAATTAAAGATAAAACCTAGTGTGATGTAGATCTTGAGAAAATTATGATATACAGACAGTAATGAACTGAATTGTCAGATTATGACAATAATTGGCTACATTTTGTTTTTATTATGTGGATAGCTCAGTTGTCAGGCGCTAGCCTAGCAAGCTAGAGGTCGTCGTGGGTTCAAACCCCAAAATGTGACCAATTTTAATCCCGCTTTCAATCCACTGGTGATTCGGAAGTCATCTTATAAGCTGTTGGTCCCATCAAAAACCCCGCTATGACAAGCCATCGGCTTAATTAGGGACAATGAAGTAAAATATAAACAAATAAAAAAAATCATTTTATATATATATATATATATATATATATATATATATATATATATCGTATGCAATTAATACTAGTAATTGTTGTAAGATATTAATTGTGTATAGACTTGGTTAACAATTGTTTTGTTTATGTGTAGACTATAAGCAAAACAATTGTTAACCAAATCTATTGTTCAATATATCTAATACTATTTAAATGGGAATAATGTCCGATCTTATAATATTTCATTGCATACAAGATATATATCTTGTATGCAATGAAATGAAATGAAATCAATGAAATCTTGCAAGGAACCATTAATAACGCAATACTGCATCACATGATAGAACGTAAGACATGCATAAAAAGAAGAAAATTATATGCGTAAATTTTGAATCTAAGGCGATAGTGTAGATTAAGAAAATAATCGAACATCTGATAAAAAAAATGGAAGAAGTGTAAATAGAAACTGTAAACAGAGGCTGAGTAAATGGAAAAAAGTGCAACATTTTAGACGACAAAAGGACTAAGGCAGGAATGCAATCTTAGTCCCATCTTGTTTGCGGCATGCATAGTAGACGTAAAAAGAGCTAGATTTTTCGCATTTATTAGGAATTGTAGTGAGTAGTAGAAGAAAGACTGAGGCAAAGAAATAAATGTGTAGTTTTGCAAGGATGTATGTATGCAAAAATGAAATGTAAAACGATAAATTTGAAAAAAACAAAAAGAGATGTTACAATAGGAATGGATATGCTAGTAAAGAAGTAGAACAAATGAGAGCAAATGGAGCAAAATTAAGAAAAAAGATAAAGAAATACAGAGGTGTATGCAAGTAAATGAATCGAAGTACAATGCATCTATAAAAGAACCCCAGCACTATCATTGTACTTTCAGAATGACAAAAATGTAATGTGGTAATGCAATACCAGATAAACGAAGAAGAGAAAGTGTGTAGAATGTGTAGACATACCGTGGAAACTATAGAATTGAAAAAATGTAATGATATGAGAAACGAACAAATGGAAAGAGAAAAAGTACTAAAAATAATTATAAAAGACTAGATCGAATGAAGACAGTAATAAAAGAAAAAAACCCTTGAAGTGCAGTTATAGAAACATTGTGAAAAATTTTTTTTTTTTTTGAATTTTGAAACGATTATTATAATATTTCATTTTGTTTAAGTAAAAAGCTTTGATAGTAGACTGTAGTATATTTTGGTAAAAAAATGTGGGTGATCGTGAGTGAAAAAAGTTAATAAAACTATATTGAATTAAATCGCAAAAAAAATTACACTTCTGTGATGCTGAAAAAATCACGTAGAAAAATTGACAAATTATATATTATTTATATTTTATTTATAATAATATTGAATCAAATGAATTACTTACCTGCTTAAAAAATGATAGTTTTTAAATAGTATTTTTCTTCATTGAGATTGCTATAAAAATCAAGTATTGATTACGTTTAATATATAATATATAACTTTATTTATAAATTGAAAAAGCAAAATTACAAAAATACATTACATTCTAATAGATAAATTAATGTCGATATACATTTATAAAGTTTGGTGTTATAATTGATTGGCAGTTCCGGTTTTTCTTTTATTTGTTTCTGCATAATCTCCCTACAATACAATCAATACTTAAATCAATTATATTCATGTAATGAAATAAAAACTTACAATGTGCTTGTAAACAGGTCTCGGGCTCCCAATAGTCTCGTGCACCAACAAGTACACTTTACTGGGACATTCTGCTTCTTTATCTTCAACTGGTTGATTTTTGACCTCCTTGCTACCTTTCTTAAAAAATTTGACCATTTTTTTCAACATTTTATTAAGCGGCATTATAAACGAATAATTTACTGTCAGCGTGTGAAACAGACTAAACTAACTGTTAGACGATAGAGCGGACGATTCGTACGTGCTGTAGTGTTCATATAAACAAAGTAGATTAGATTTATTATTTTTGAATAATGGTTGATTTGTAAAAAATATGGAGGTGCTCCTATACAGGGCAAATGTCTAAACTTCTTTTACCCAGTTATCAAGACCGTTATATTCAAACAAAAATAATGTTACATTAATTTTTAATTAAAAAATAAAATAAATAAGAACTCCATTCTAAATTTAAAAAAAAATGTATCAATTTTATTATTTTTAGAGCAATAAATAATTGCCCTTAAAAACAAATTTGTAGTGTATAATTAATTGAAGTGACCGTTACTGATATTATGTGATAATCCATTCTTATGAAATAAAACGATTTACTATGTTTTTTATCACAAATTTATTCTCTCGAATACATTACTAGATTCGACTTCACTAGAACCAACTACGGATGTTACAAGTTATATGAGATAACATCCGTAGAAGGCTCTAGTGGAGCTGAATCTAGTAATGTATTCGAAAGAATAAATTTGTGATAAAAAAACATAGTAAAATGTTTTATTTCATAAATTTGTAGTATTTATAGTTTAAAAAAATACCACAAAATCATTTGAAATGTCACTTTGAGCATTTGTTTTATTGCTAATCATCTTCAAGCATAACTTGTTTATTTTTAAATAAACATTATTTATATAATTTATAAGACATAAAAAGTTGTTGCATTTAATTCTAAAGAGTTTTTCCATAAATAAATTTGATGGAAGGATTTATTAAACTAAAGATACTTATTTTTTGCCAATTAAAACCATAATCCTTTTATTAAATACATTTTGTACAAGTACACATTCCAAATTTTGAAATATAAAACAATAGCTGGTGTTTTATTCTTGGAAGCCTGTTTCCACATCTGAATCTTCATCGGATTTAAACTGCTCGGCGTAATCAAAACGTGACGATACTTTTTCTCTGTGATGCATATCAACTAAAGTCAACAAATTCATTAAAAATTCCATAGCGCAAGCAGTTGTTCCATCTCTGAGTCGCTTAAATTCACGCCCTATCAAAAATATGAAAAAAGTAATTAGTAGAATTTGTTTAATTACTTTATTAAATAAATATTTGCTCACCTGCTGGGATTTGAGAATCTCTTAATATAACATATTGCTGCGTTAAAGCTGCCAGAATCCTTTTAACTAATTCATAATGCAAATCATCAGCAGTCTGTAGCTTCGCAATAAATATTAACAAATATTCCAATAAATAAGCAGAATCCTACAAACAATAAGATATCAATCAAACTTAATCCCAATTATATTATTCTACCATTTCTAATTTAGAAAAGCAAGCTTCGGTATGTTTGGAATGAATAACGATAATTTCCATAGTATCCCTATCAAACACGGGCTTCTTTGTATTTTCCAACCAATCATATAATAGTGCGGCAAGAATAACAACGTCGTCTAACATATTTAATTTGACCCAACCAATTTGGGACGAGTTAATTTCTATTTGTAGACTTCTAATGGTTTTCTTAAGTTCCGGACTTAAAGCCGTGGTGTCCATCATTATCAAAGTATCAACAACGTCTCTTATATCATGTATTTCCATAGGGTCGTTATTCAGTTTGTCCTGATCAAACGTTTTCAAAATTTCCAATTCTTGGAAACATTTATTTTCGATTAAAATCTCTTCGTGGGAATCATCGTCAAGTTCTGAGAATAAAAAAATTAAATTTTTACTTTGACGGATAATTTATTTTTATGCAGTTTTTACCAGAAAAGGTGTCCAAAATGTCACTAGTCTCACTGGGATTGGGGCTTGCTGGAGCCGACCCAACGCTCATAATATCCGAGTTGCTGGATGATGGTGAATATATGGACGAAGGACTTAATAAACCTACTACATAAATAAAATTATAAGTACCGATAAAAAATCATTTTTAGTAGCTCACCGTCATCTATGTTGCTGCAGAGGCTGTATATACTTTCATGTCTTTGAACGTTAATTCCGAGTTTTGCACACATAAAATCTGTTGAGAACGGTATATTTGAAGGTGGAAAATCGTCCATCCAACATCCACAAAGCTTTAATATTCTTTCACAAATCTTATGTATAATCTATAGCAATAAAAATTATTTTAAAGATTGTAATGAAAGCTAACACTTGCATATTTTGGTTGCACTAAATAGAAAAAAGCTTTCTAACGTGCGGTATACCGAGTCTATTACTATTACTATTACAACGTGCTGTTTATTTATACATGTGGCCATTCTCGGCCCTGGCATCTTTTCTCCACTACAGCCTCAGCCCTTAACTTAACGCAACAAACCTTGCTCTATCTATATTAAAATATTAGATATCCTGCCATCATCAAATTATTATTATTATTATTATTATTATTATTATTATTATTATTATTATTAT
>JARJEC010137214.1:0-10831 GCA_030264575.1 Tachinus sp. AB-2021 | reverse complement strand
TCGGGTTTCAAACCCGATTTAGCTAAATTGCAAATTAAAAAATTTCTCATATTATTACACGCGAAAATAGTATTGAATTATTGAAATATTTGTGTGAAATTTCTAAAAATAAATTTATTATAATTAATCAGATTTTAGGTAAACATGTTAAATCGAAACATTTTGCCTTATTGCGATTTACCGGTTTGATACTTGGACAAATTTGGTTTGCAACTGGAAAAGTACATTTCCCAAAAATAAATATAATATAATTGAAACGAGCAAAAAAAAATACTTAATTATAATTAATTTAGTTGTGTTTCAAACAAAATTTACTCGAGCTGCAAACCTGCAAATTGCAGTTTCCTACATATTTTGACTACATGCTTGAAATTTATGTTTACATAAGATTTGCTTGGTTATAATTTAATTTAATTTAGTCGGGATTCAAACCCCATTTAGCCAAGTTGCAAATTTAAAAATTTCTCATATTTTTACGCGCAAAGGTATTATTGAATTATTGAAATGTTTGATTGAATTTACCACAAATAAATATATTAAAACTAAGCAGATTTTAGGTAAACATGTTAAATTGAAGCATTTTACGTTTTTGTGATTTGCAGGTTTGAAACTTGGCCAAATTTGTTTTACAATTCAAAATGTGAATTTTTAAAAAATAAATATATCTTAATTGAAACTAACAAGAAAAACAATACTTATTTATAATTTAGTTGAGTTTCAAACCAAATTTAGTCAAGTTGCAAACCTGCAAATTGCAGTTTTCCACATATTTTGACTACATGCTTGAAATTAATTATAACAGAGCAAATATTCTGCAAACTTATATTTGCTCGGTTATAATTAATTTAGTCTTAAGGTTTCGATTTCGTTTTATATTTTACGATTTTGTGATTTGCAGGTTTGAAACTTGGCCAAATTTGGTTTGCAACTCGAAAAGTGAATTTCCCAAAAATAAATATAGTATAATTGAAGCGAGCAAGAAAAAGAATACTTAATTATAATTAATTAAGTTGTGCTTCAAACCAAATTTAGTCGAGTTGCAAACCTGCAAATTGCAGTTTCCTACATATTTTGACTACATGCTTGAAATTAATCTTTACGGAATATTTGCTCGGTTATAATCAATTTTGTCGGGTTTCAAACCCGATTTAGCCAAGTTGCAAATTTAATAATTTTTTTATATATTTACGCGCGAAGGTATTATTGAATTATTGAAATATTTGATTGAATTTACCAACAAAAAAAATATTATAATTAAGCAGATTTTAGGTGAACATATTAAATCAAAGCATTTTGCGTTTTTGCAATTTGCAAGTTTGAAACTTGGTCAAATTTGGTTTGCAACTGGGAAAGTGAATTTCCCAAAAATAAATATAAAATGATTGAAACGAGCAAGAAAAAGAATACTTATTTATAATTAATTTAGTTGTGTTTCAAATCTAATTTAGCCCAGCTGCAAACCTGCAAATTGCAGAATCCGCTATATTTTGACTACGTGCTCGAAACTTATATTTACGAAAGATTTGCTCGGTTATAATTAATTTACTCGGGTTTTGAACCCGATTTAGCCAAGTAGCGAATTTAATTTTTTTTTATATTTTATACACAAAAAAGGTGTGTATGTTTATAAAATGAACTGTTAAAATATTTGATCAAAAAGTGAATATTTTATATAAAATAATATTTTATTTTGTAATGTTAATATTTGTTAAGGGCGCTTTTGTTTGTTGAAGTAGCTGCATATTCATTTCTGAATAATTGAATATTACTGCAAAATTTATTAAATTAATACGAAAATTTTGTATATCAATTCGCAACTAAATCGATAGATTGGGATATAAATACCATTAGTGATTTCTATTTGACATTTTTGTATGTGCGCTGGTGGATATTCGGGCTGCAGTAATCGCATTTTATGTAGGACGTGGGTGGGGACGGAATGGCGCGATAAAATATATAATATTTAGCGCCAAACAAGTGTAGGATGAAGCGCGTCGCAAAATAATAATAAAAGATAAATGAATAAAATTAGAGCCAATCATAAAATCTAATTAATAATCCCGCAGTAAAAACAAGTTATTGGTTGTATAAATAAATTTATAGATAATAAAAAGACGCTCATTATTATAAAGCCCGGCCATATTGTAAACTTTGATAATCTATTAACCTCCATTAGTGAAATCAGTAAAATTCCTTCCCAATGTTGACATTCCGTGCGAGAATGAAAGGGGGTGTAGAATTCAGAGGGAAAAGAAGCACGCCAGTAAAATGATTAATTACTTTATCAATCAGAATCCTTTGCTTTACTACCAACAGAAAACTGAAAAGCAGGAGACTCCGCGAACCACTTAGACCGTTTACATTTGACTTCGAAACACAATTTGATCATTATTAATGGAGGCTTATTTGTGCTAAAATCACTTCTTTATTCATTTATCATATCATTTTTGAGGTTTTATATGGATGGAAGAATACAAATATTAAATTAATGCGTTATTTAATTCTAACAGGCTTATAAATATTATATAAATACACTTACATTCTGCGCGCCTTTCTCCCCTTTTAATCCATCACGGGAAATATTTTCTTTCCTACAATATTAATTACAATTTGAAATCTGAATATTTAAACAAAATGCGCTTATTATATTCTGCCAAAGTTTTTGCAGTTGGTCAGTGTGTTGATTAGCATTCAGGGGTTCTCAGTTTTAAACCGTGCAGTCATTATTTGGACTTTCGACTTTATAAAGTTAACTAAGAGGTGCACAATAGGACCATCAGGACCGGAGTGTAGGAAGCTAAGAAAAAAAAAGATATACATAAGAACCATGTTTGTATTCTAATGTATACCGTAAAGAACGGCATTATTTTGAAATTTACGCCAGCGTCAGTCATGACGTCACACAAACATGTTTATGTTTCGCGCTTTTTAGTTGTCTTGGGTGGATTTTTATAGTATTTTGTGGTTTTTCGTGATCTATCATGGTTTTTTAATAATAACAATATTTTTTTAATTTCACTTGTATTGAAAACATGAAATCTAAATTAAAAACAAAATTGACAAAGAAAAATCCAAAGTATTTTGGTCTTTGAGGTTTTTAGTGATCTTTTGTGTTTATTGTGGTCTCTCGTGGTCTTCCGCGATTTTTCGTTATCTATCGTGATCTTTGGCGGTCTTTGGTGATATTTTGTTCTTTGTGGTCTTTGTGGTCTTTGGTGATCTTTTGTGGTTTTTTGTGGCCTCTCGTGGTATTCCAAAATTTTTTGTTATCTAACGTGATCTTTGGCGTACTTTTGTAGTATTTTGGTTTTTGTGGTTTCTGGTGATCTTTTGTGGTCTTTTGTAGTCTCTTGTGGTCTTCCGTGATTTTTCGTTATCTATCGTGATCTTTGGCGGTCTTTTGTAATATTTTGTTCTTTGTGGTCTTTGTGGTCTTTGATGATCTTTTGTGGTTTTTTGTTGCCTCTTGTGGTATTCCAAAATTTGTTGTTATCTATCGGGATCTTTGGCGTTCTTTTGTAGTATTTTGGTCTTTGTGGTTTTTGTGGTCTCTGGTGATCTTTTGTGGTTTTTTGTAGTCTCTTGTGATCTTCCGTAATTGTTCGATATCTATCGTGATTTTTGGCGGTCTTTTGTGACATTTTGGTCATTTTTTGTTGTCTTTTGTGATCTGTCGTTGTCTTCCATAATTTTTTGTTGTTTATCGTGATTTTTGTGGCCTTTTATGATATTTTGTATCTTTTCGTAACCTTTCGTGGTCATTATATTAACTTTTTCATAGTGAGTTACATTTAAGAATATGTGATTGATTGAACAATTCGAAATACTTATCAAGTTACTCTTCAACTTGGCTTCTCATATATCACATTTGTATTGCGCGTGATGATTAAAGTTATGTGGTCGTCTCTAGTGATGTTTTGTGGTCTTTTGTAGTCTCTTGTGGTCTTCCGTGATTGTTCGTTATCTATCGTAATTTTTGGCGGTATTTTATGATATTTTGGTCTTTGTGGTTTTTGCTCATTTTTTGTTCTTTTTTGTGGTCTTCTGTAGTCTTCCGTAGTTTTTTGTTTTTTATTGAATTTTTTGTAGTCTTTTAAGATATTTTGTATTTTTTTGTAACCTTTTGTGGTCTTTATAATAACTTATACATAGAAAGTTACAATTAAGAATATGTGATTGATTGAACAATTTGAAATACTTATCAAGTTACTCTTCAACTTGGCTTCTCTCATATGACATTTGTATTACGCGTGATGATAAAGTTAAAATTAAATTTTTACAATAATTGATATGATTAATTCATCAAATTATGTATAAAATTAAGATCCTAATCAAGATACGATCTTGGTTCATTAAATTGTAAGTAGTTGCAAGAATCGGATTATTTATATCATTCCTTCTCATGCCTAACTTACACTTTTGCAGCCAATCTATGTCATTCGTGATTTTCAGGGTGGTCTTTTGTGTTGTTTTGTAGTCTTCTTTTGTGTTCTCTTGTAAGTTGCGTGGGCTTTTGTGTTTTTTGTTAGTTTTTTGTGGTCTTTTGTGCATTTTGTTAGTTTTCCGTGGTCTTTTGTGATCTTTAGTGGTCTTTTATGGTCTTCCATAATTAATCATCGGCATTTTGTGGTTTTTGTAGTCTTTTGTGGTCTTTTGTATTCTATAGTTGTTTTTTGAGTTTCAAGTGGTTTTTGGTGGTTTTTAATGATTTCTTGGTCTTTTGTGGCCTTTCGTGGTCTGTGGTAGTCTTTTGAGGTATTTTGTGTTTATTTTTTAACGCCTTTTGTGGTTTTTCTTTTTCTGTCAAAAAAAAATAATTGCAGGGAAATATCTACATATAAAATTAAAAAAAACAATACATGTGCTACAATAAAAATACAAATAGATCAAAACAAATTATTATAATTTACTTAGAAATAATAAATTCACTAACATAATAATTGAACGACACATTTAATCACGAGTGGCAATTGTGCACTTTTCAACCAGTGTTTTGAATTGTGAAAATTTTTGGTCATTTGTGCTATTTTGTGATTACATATGAATGAATTTCGTGGATATTTTGTGATAATTTGTGGTGTATTGGGTTTTTTGGTGGTCTTAGGTGGTCTTTAGTAGTACTTTGTAATATTTATTTTTGTTTTTGTTTGTATTATTTTGTGGTATTTAGCGGCTAATCGTGGTTATTTGTAGTATTTGGTGGTCTTTGCTGTTATTGGCCTTTTCTAGCCTTTGTGTTTAGCGGTTAATTGTGTTTTTGTGTTTTTTTGTGGCCGTTGCTGCTATTTTTTGTCTTTTGTAGCCTATAGTGATCTTTCGTGGCTTTTTGTGGCCTTTAATGGCCTTTCTTGGTCTTTTGTGGCGGCTGGTAGTCTTTTGTGCTATTTTTGTTTGTTTTTTATGCATTTTGTTGTCTTTTGTGGTCTTCCTTGATTTTTTGGTTGAATTTTGGTATTCTTTTGGTATTCTTTAGTAGTATTTTGCGATTTATTTTTGGTTTTTTGTTTTATTTTATGGTCTTTAGCGGTTAATCGTGGTTATTAGTAGTTTTTGGTGATATTTTGTAGCATGTAGTGATGTTTCTAGGCTTCACGTGGTCTTCAATAGTTTTTCTAGGTTTTTTGTGGCCTGTGGTAGTCTTTTGTGTTATTTTGTGTTTCTTTCTGGACGCATTTTGTGGTTTTTCGTAGTCTTTCTTGATATTTTGTGGTCTACTGTTTTTTTGTGGTTTTGCAGGTCTTTAGTAGTATTTTGTGATATATATATATATTTGTTTTTTTTTGTTTTTTTGTGGTCTTTAGCTGATAATCGTCTTTTTTGTGATTTTTGGTGGTTACGGCTATTTTTTGGACGCCTTTTGTGGTCTTTTGTGGACTTTTGAGATCTTTCTTGATCATTCGTGGTCTATTTGGGGTTTTGGTCGTTAATCTTGGTATTTGGGATGGTTTTTGGTGGTCGTTGCTGCTATTTTGTGGTCTTTTGCAGCCTATAGTGATCTTTCGTGGTTTCTCATAGACTTAAATGGTCTTTTTTAGTCTTTTGTGGCCTGTGGTGTTATTTTGTGTTTATTCTTGGAAGAGTTTTGTGGTCTTTCTTGATCTTTTGTGGTTATTTGTGGTGTATTCGGTTTTTGGTTGTTTTTTGTGGTCTTTGGTAGTATTTTGTGATATTTATTTTTGTTTATTTTTGTTTATTGTGGCTTTTAGCTGATAATCGTGTTTTTTGTGATTTTTGGTGGCCACTGCCAATTTTTTAGACGCCTTTCGTTGCCTTTAGTAGTCTTTCTGGATCTTTTGTGGTCATTTATAGTCTATTTATGTTTTTGGTTGTTAATCGTGGTTTTTGGTGGTCTTTGCTGCTATTTTATGGTATTTTGTTGTCTATAGTGATCGTTCGTGGCTTTTCATAGACTTAAATGGTCTTTTTGATCTTTCGTGGCCTGCGGTGATTTTATGTGGTATTTTGTGTTTATTTTTAGACGAGTTTTGTGGTTTGTTGTGGTCGTTCTTGATTTTTGTGGTCATTTGTGGAGTATTCGGTTTTTGGTTGTTTTTGGTGGTATTTTGTGACATTTTATTTTGTTTATTTTTGTGGTCTTTATCGAATAATTGTGTTTTTTTGACATTCACTGCTATTTTTTGGACGCCTTTCG
Source organism: Tachinus sp. AB-2021 (assembly GCA_030264575.1). NCBI lineage: Eukaryota > Metazoa > Arthropoda > Insecta > Coleoptera > Staphylinidae > Tachinus > Tachinus sp. AB-2021. The sequence goes on along the minus strand of JARJEC010137214.1, from coordinate 4,179 downwards.
TGTTTTTTTATGGCCTTTCTTGATCTTTTGTGGTCATTTTAGACCAGAAATTGCGTTTTGTTGCTTTTGGGGTGGTTTTTGGTGGTATTTGCTGCTATTTTGTGGTCTTTTGTGGCCTATAGTGGTCTTTCGTGGCTTTTTATAGACTTAAATGGCCTGTTTGGTCTTTCGTGGCCTGTGGTGGTCGTTTGTTTTACTTTGTGTTTATTTTTGTTGGTTTTTCTTGTTATTTCGTGGTCATTTGTGGTCTATTGATTTTTTGTTTGTTTTTGGTAGTATTCTGTGATTTTTACTTCATTTCGTGATCTGTCGTTTGTATTCATGATCTTTGGTAGTTTCTAATGATTTTTTGTGACCTTTTTATGTGAATGTATACATCCTTCTTGAGTCACTACACTCAATTAACTAATTTTTTAAGAACTTTTTTGTTATTTTTGGAAATATTTTTGAATATTTTAAAACACATTTTACAACGATGTTTTTATTGCAAAATACTTTATTGCAAGATGTTTCAAAATATTTCCAAAAATAAAAAATAGTTTTAGCAAATATTTTTTATTTACTCTAATTTTTTGAGATTTATTTGGCCAATATTTTTTTGGATTACGTAAACGTTTTGGATATTTTCAAGTTTTTGACAGTTAATCGCCAGGTTTGTTTATAGAACCGAAGCACTTGTATGTACTTACAATTTTTGATATTTTTAAGTAACAATTTGAAGATTTTGTTTGCAAACAACTTGTATAAACCTTCCTGTCTGAATGTGGATACCAAAAATTTTTAATCATATAAATTATATTATATTTTATTACTACGAGTATTTTTAACATTAAAATTAATCCCATATTTGCCAACAAATTAATGTTTCTTTAGGTTAAGTATTTTCAAAAATGCTGCTTAAAGCATCTGGAATTTACAATTTGTTTATATGCGGAATATTCTAGACGATTTTAAAATGTGTCCTATTTTAAAAAATGTTGCTTTTTATATAAAACGTGAACTTATTATATTCAATGAGAATAAATATTGTAAAAAAATCTTGAAGGCTCTCCAGATTTACGATTGGATTGCGGGCGAAAAGAATTATACGAAACGATAACTGAATACAAATATAATTGAGAAATGTAGGGTCAATTTATGGGCAAATGGCTTAATTGTATTGGATTAGTTCGTTGGAGTTGTTTATGCAAAGTTCTATACTGAGATTGATTGGTTTTTCAATGTAAAGAATGTTATGGGCTGAATAAATGTATTCGTTAGAAAAGAGTATGAAAGATAAAGAAAGGGCAGCGAGAATGCGACGACTATTCTAAAATAGTAATCGAAATTCAAGACACAAACGCCCCCAATTCGCAGAATGAATGGAAGAACATTTCCTAATTATATTAACTCCAACATATACCATAAAATACGGGAAAAGTATATAAAAAAATATCCAAACAAAAATGAAGGCGAAGGAATTGGGGGATAAAGCTGGCGTCGGAGGAAATAAAGATATTGCCATTGTCATAGCCTCGCGCGTTTATTGTAATTATATTAGCTTTATGATTCAGAATTATCTCGCCTAATAATTCCAAAATTTGTCATCCAATTCCTAAGGGGGCAAATATTACAAGGACAGACAGTATTGTAATTCGGAAAGTTTAATGTTTTAATATTCTATGTTTTAATTAAATTCTGGGCCGTTTTTTCTTTGTGTGGCCGGGCGCTGCAAATCTGATTTGTTCATTTAATTTTAGTGGAAAGGGCAAGTTAATCCGGGATTAAGCGGGCTTGTAGATTCGTCATTGTTGAGAACTTCTCGCTGCTTATTTATTATTAAATGTAGGTGTATCTGGACCGGGCTATCTGGCGTTGCATATTCATGGGTTCTGGCTCATGTTTATGACTTGTTTCGCATATCGGTTTTCTATAATTCGTTGGCTGCCAACGGAATCGCGCCGATATGGATGTTCAATGGCCATTACTCCGGGGTGCCCAACTAACATCCAACCCCCCGTTGTTTACACGGCCAAACGAGCTTTGTGCCTTGCCGATATGCACCGGGATTTCGGCGTAATAAGTTCTTCTTTTCTTTATATATGTTGCGCTATGTTATATCACGAACGGGCTCGCTTACATTTGCATAAACTGAATTTAAAAGTACGTACGATCGTTGCATATTCATAATTCCGTGTACTCGCGCGGTCCCAACTATAGATTCGACATAGTTACACGAAACAATGCTAGGCCATAGTTATGCATAGATTGTCGGTATATAAAGTTGGGAATTAATGACTAGCTTCCATTGCAGCCTCCCCCCCTCACGCACCCCTGAAAATGTTAAATTTGCAACCGTTTCTTTCCTACGCTGTGAATAAATCGCGAATCTGAAGTTATCTCGTAATTAATTACACCGTTTTATGCAAATGAAGCGATTCAAATGATGTTCGAAAGTCTAAAACTATGAAATATATCATTAACAGATAACAAACTAACCTCCGCATTCATCATTTAATTAGTCCGCCAATTCGATATTAACCACCAATAATTTTTGTGTGATGCATTGGCGCTGGAATGGCAAAGAAATTGCGGTAGAATCAGCAAGCGGAGGTCATTCATCAATATGGATGCACGCTGTAAATTTTTGGATAGTTAGAAAATTGATTGCATCCGTTATTGCGCGGTAATAATTACTCACGGATTAGAATTTTAGTGCAAAATACATAAATTATACATGTGCATTCAATATACAAACAATATAACAACAAAGTAAATAGCGAGCGGCGGCAATTGGCGCCTCCACCGGCCACAAGTAAATAAATAATAACAATGGCACCATCAACTACGTACTTATGTGGACATTAAATGTTTGCGAATTGCAAGTGCGCATAAAATACGGTCAAGTTGAAATGTAGAATGACTGCAATTTACTAGAATCCATCAACTCCCAGCAATAAAAAAGCAATTATAAGTAATGCAGATTTGATTTGGCGGGTTTGAACAGCCTGATAGGGAAGCCCACGCGACTATGCCGGCTATAGCAGGAGCAAGATTGAAATGTTCCGAGCAAACTGGATGAAGAATGGCGACGAATCGATGCAACATGCAGGGAAGCGGAAGTATTGCATGGCACAGCAGCTGTATTCTTTCACTATTTGTCAAAAAAAATTAAAGATCCCACATAAATATCACACCTCGCCGCCTATCCAAATAATTCCCCAATCCTTGCAACCGCAATTTTAAAATACCCCGAGACTAATAAAAAATTAATTTTTAATCATACGCTTTCCTGCTGGGGATTAGAGCTTATTTAAGTTTCCAAAGTTTGATTGAAAAACTGTTTTATGCAATAAAGTATAAGTTTGTAACTTATCAAACAATAAATCATAATCGCACTCCAGCCCTAATAAAAAAAATCAACAATATAGGAGCCCAACTTTAAAAAACATTTGCGAATTATAAATAAATGCCGGAATATAAAAGCTACGAACTCACAGATACATCGTTTGGGGAACAAATCCATCAATAATTCAGTTCTTAATCTGACGGGAAGTAAGAACTATGAACGGATTAGTTTAACATAATACGCTCCAATTTTTATATTCACCCCAATCTCCGCCCAAGGAAAAATCGTAAATCCTTTATTGTTCACTCTGCAAAAAAATTACATTTATTCACTTAACACTATTAAATTGCCGGAATTTTTTATTTTTACAATTAATACAATTAAACAAATAAAACTTATATATTTTATCACGCAAAATATTTATTAAACCGGACTAATTTTGACCAATTACATGCTCATCATCATATATCATACGGAGATAGAAACAAATATTAAATTTGTCAATAAATATTTTTCGTGATAAGATATATAAAAAGTTGTTTTATTTATTGAAACACAATATCACATAGTAAAGGTTCCCACCATTCAATCAATTTAATTGTATTATATTGCATTTTAATAAATAAAACAATTATATATCATATTACGAAAAATATTTATTGACTAATATAATATTTGTTTCTATCGCCGTATGATGATGAACAGGTAATTGGTTGAAACTGGTCCGGTTTAATAAATGTTTTCCTGATAAGATATATAAAAAGTTGTTTTATTTATTAAAATGCAATATAATACAATTAAATTGATTGAATGGTGGGAATCTTTACTATGTGATATTGTGTTTTAATAAA
>JARJEC010137211.1:0-24821 GCA_030264575.1 Tachinus sp. AB-2021 | reverse complement strand
CGAAATTTCGTATTTGAGCTTCTCAAAATTATAACAATCGGCTGTGAAAATTTCACGGTGGCAGTTTATCGGAAAGTGGCATTTCCCTCTTACGATTTTTGAGTTTTCTTAAATTTTCTCGATGATAATATCTCGGACAAAAGCTTGCTAGGTCTGGCTTGCTAACTTGACGTTCCTTGTTGACATTGGGTTTTGGTTGTCTCTTACCTGCCCGAAGTTGTTTATTATGCCAGCGGCGGAACCAGTAACAAAGGTAATATAATGGCTGAGAAATTTAATTAGTAATTGTATGTATTATTTAAAAATAATCGTCGGGGTTAGCATAGCAAGTGACTTAGACGAAATCACATGACAAGCCAAAATTTTGCGCATGCTTGTCATAAAATATATTTATATTTACGATTATATCGCCGGGGTGGGATCGCTAGTACGATTGATGTCGAATGTTTGCAAACGTTAAGCATTGGCGAGCACACTTTGGATGGGGAAACAAATTAATTAGTTATCAAATTTTTAAAGTAAGAAACCTTATAAACGAGTGCTTGAAACGCCTTCTGAAATTAGTTTTTGATACTGCCAACTATTACTAATGAAAATAACTAAAAATGATTAAGGAATGAAAATCATTAAAGAATAAGTTATTCTAATAGTCTAAAAACAGAGAAATATTTTTAGAATAATCGTAACATATCCACTACGAACAAGGTTAAATGTTTGTAAAAGTTAAGCAACCGCTTACCGGTACCATTTGCCATTCGGAAACAATGGCGCTCAAGATATCGGATGAAAATTCTTTGGCGCATTCAGATCACAAAAGAAAAAGTGAAAATATTTTATACCTCTTAGTACACAACGTGTCATAATTCAATCAATTAAAATAACGTGAAAGACGCTTCGCTGTCAAGTTATGTATTGTTTGAGAAAAGTAACAATATAATTTTAACCACGACTCCGTTTTTAATTTAACAAAATAGAAATTGTCATTGAAAGTAAATAGAACAATTTTACGTAGTCACATTTTTCAAAATGTATTTTCTTCTTTTAAGAACCTAATACTGAACGTACGATTGATTTTTATAATTATTTGTTTTTTTTTCTTCAATGTACTAATAGAGTTAGTTATTTTTTTTTACTACATATGTTCAAGCTGATTTTTTCAGGTAATGTTCCTGACCTACTAATGAAATATGGTAAAATTAACTTGCCGTTTTTTTGCCTCTTCGGAAATATTTACAATTTAGTGTTACAGTGCATATTCTTGTTTGCATCTTGCACTATGCTTAATCACAATAATCTACTTAATTTTTAATAACTTAGTTAAAAGGGCGCAGGTATTAATTGTTTTCAATAATATTATTATCTTTTGTCAAGCATTTCATGTATTCTCAAATACGCGTTACAAGTATTTTAAACAGATACTGATTTGAAAAATAGTAATTTGTTAAACATAACATAACAATGGTTTTTAAATAATTGTTTATCCATTTAGCATAACTTTTAGATTATTTCGTTTTAGAAGAATTTCAAGTAACGACATTTTTTAAGAGAATGTTTTCAAACTAATTATTTTTTGACATTAGTAAATATTTGTATTACTTCTAGATAATTTAACTATTAATTAAATAAAACTATTTGAAAAAAATCAAGGAATTCATAATTTCAAAACTATTCAAAGAAATTATGGATTGCCATACTAAAGTTGAAGATCGGAGACATCAAATCCCACAGTGCATTTTCAGAGTAATAAAGTAATTATTTATTAAAAACATCTTCTATTTTTAATTTGATTATTTGTATATTAAAATAGTAATCAGTAACTCCAAAAAGTCCAAATTGCAATTTTTGAGGGTGATAGCTAACTATTTTTTAGGGCCGCTATTTTGGATCTGTCAATTTGAATTTGATAATTTTGATATTAAATTTTTGATCAACGACCCTAAAGACTCGATAAAACGGATGTTCCAATTAATATGCACACTTTTCTAGTTTTGGCCAGGTTCCGGGCCGTTCGGAATCAGTGTGCGCCGCCACTGTTATGTCCGTTTAATATAGAGCCACCTATGGCAGTTCATAACAACTAAACAATCAGCTGTTCACAGCATAGCCGTCAAGTTGGCAAAAGTGACATAATCCAATAATTTTTATTGGATTAAATGCTAGTCATACTTTGGTTTTTGCGAGTTTTCATTAAATAATTGAATTAAAATGTGGCTGGAAGAAGCTGAAGAACTGTTTAAAGGATATTTACCATATTATTTGTTAGTGTTTTTACCAATATTTATCATCGTTTCACCGGCCAACCCAGTAGCTGCATCACACGAATTTCCCGTATATCGCATGCAACATTTCGATTTACATGGTATTTCACATGGTGAGTTTGTCCACATAAAAGGTTAAATAATCTACCGTCTACTTAGTTTATGTTAATATAATATAATAATATTCAATGTACATATGTAATGGTAATGTTTATTGCATGTAGGTTATGTTGCGTTCCATGTGTATTTTTGGCCTATTTAACCTAGATTAGATACGTCATAAATAGTGATAATCCTTTTATTGTTACACTTTCTATAAAAGTACTTCAAATATTTGCAATTGCAATTACATCACATGGTTCACACTTATTATCACACATTATAGTTAATTGTGCAACACAATTAAATAAAAATAAATAAATTTAAAAACTTATTTTGAACTTTCAAACTTTATTGCAACTTGCTAATGAAAGAGTTAAAGTATTATAAATAAAATCAAACAGTTTTATTGTTCACACCATTAATATTCTAGAGATGAATTTGAGAGAATAAAATTTATGATAAAAACATGTTAAATTGATTTGTTTTATTTATAGTAACACCTTATGACATAGTAACAGTCTTCTCAATTAAATATAAGTCAAATATCATTTTAGCAGGTGGTTTTTACACACAAGTTTATCTTCTGACTTTGCTTATGACAATATCACATAGAAAATCACTCAGACATTTAAAAAGCAATATTGAGTTTCCACTACATACTAAAACTGTGTAAATGTTATTTCTGTTTTACAAAAACAACAAAATATTATCGGTGAAAGATGGATATCTCGAACGCCTATTCTTGGGGCATACACTACAATTGTCGCATTCCATTTACATGTTTTATGGAAATATCACCTCACTTATTTACATGAAAATTTCTCCCCACTTCACTAACATAAATGGGATAACGGATGTGAGTTTATAAATTAAAAAACTATTGATTGATTATCAATGTGAATTAAAAGGAAGGCATCGATAAGTCAAATACGAGGTGAGGTGAGAATCTCTGAGATTAATTATAAGTTATTATTATTTATTATCATTTAAAAATTTATATATAAATGGCGAATTAAATTTAAATAAATCACAATACTTGCACAGAACAATCAGAAATAAATCTCAACTTCCTACAGCACTTTCCCAACATATTTAGATGGGCAAGTGATTTTTGCTGCAATTACTTTCTTCAAGTTTTGTGACTTGCTGGGAGAGAACTCTTGGGCAGAGTATATACTACGCAATTTATTTTCAAGTACTGCTATAGACTTTTTACTTGCTCATCTAAACTAGGCGTAACACAAAAACTAACACTAAAATTTAACTAAACCTACTTTTGAAAGAGTTAAGACATAAATACAAAAAATAGGACGCAAATTCTCTCATCTAAAAAAATATCAGATTTTAAAGTTTTAACAATGCGTATCAAACAATTTTTCATTGCCATTACATATAAAATCTCAAGAACCGGCATTTGTCCTTTTTTTTAATAGTCATTATATTTTTTTAATAATCTAAGAACTTAATTAAGTATAACAAAGATTATATGCAATATTTATATTGGACGTGTATTTTATACATATAGTGCTTTTCTGAAAAAGTTTGTTTTTGTTGATACGGATTATTAGATCTTCGTCATCGATATAATGTTTATAATTTGTTCAATATATTTAAATCAATTTGTAATTAAAAGGTTGCAGAAGTGCAGGAATCAATTTAGAAGCCAGATCATTAACAGGATGGAGCACATCTCGCCACTGTGTTGTTGCTAAATTACAAGAATTGACAATAGATCATTTTCGAAATGTTCGAAGCAAGGCTGGAGCACTTCTAGTTGTACTCCCAGATGATTTATCTAGGCTATCTAAAGAGGAAAAAGAAGTAGTTTTTTTTAATCATGTTTTGGTATTTTAATCACTTATAACAAATGTATTTTTAGCACCTTTTATTATTGGAAAATGCTATGCTAGCACAGGATATATCAATTCCTGTATATTTCTGTAACGAAACACCAGATTTGAATGTAATTGTTGATGAAGTGCAAGATAGTTATTTAACAGATGATAAAAGTAAGTCAGCTGCAGAGGCTATGTTCTCATCAGTTGCAGCTAATGGTTATCAAATAGTTGTTAGTCTTAAAACACCAAGTGCCAAACCTGATGTTAAAATTGCAACGATACAAGGTAATTTGGTTGGGCATAGTCATGAAGGAAAAGTTCCAACAATAGCAATTGTTGCTCATTATGACAGTTTTGGTGTTGCACCGGTATGTAATCCTATATATTAATTACATTCTTAATTATGTATAATTTTATAGGAGTTGGCTTTTGGTGCTGATTCTAATGGTTCTGGAGTTGTTATTCTTCTTGAACTTATTCGACTGTTTTCATCTCTATATGCTGATCCCAAGACTCATGGAAAATTTAATATTGTATTTTTACTAACAGGTGGAGGGAAAATTAATTATCAAGGCAGCAAGAAATGGCTGGAAGATCAACTGGATTTGTTGGATGGTTCTGTAATTCAAGTAAGCATTTTTATTTTATTTTGAAGGCTTTGTGTTATTAATTTGTATCAAATTTGGGTATAATCTGCCATCAAGTTGCATCTAATCAAAATTGTAATTGAATGTTGTGTGAGAGACTTAAAGTTGCTTTTTTTTCATTTTTGTGTAGTATATATAGTCTAAAAAACAAAGGTAAATATTTTTAAATGAATATAAATCGACCACTATTGTTGAGTACCTGTCAACATTGCACCATAGCAGCTGTTCCAATAACAAAATGTTCCAAGTTTAATATTTATAATCTTTTCAAATTGTCGTTCATAATGTGTTGATTGATATTGGTTAGACTGGTAGAAAAAATGATGAAAGAAAAAGATGTTAAAAGCAGAACAAGAAACGCAGAAGTACATAAATAAAAACAGGCGACCCAAACAACAACAGATGATGCTATAAATATTGAACAACAGTATAAACATTTCCTTAAATTATATGAAGATACAACACAAAAACCACAAAAAAAATATGAGAAGAGAAAATGGGACAATATTGACATAGATAAAATTACGCTAGAGTGCGTAAAAAGCAAATTGTTTTTAAACAACAAAATTTTGGGCGTGGATGTAATTATGAATGAAGGGTGGATATGTGTCATACGTATGATATAGAAAGATTGAGAGAAATAGTGGATGATGTATGGTTTGGGAAAGGGTTTCCTAAAGAATGGAGAATAAGTCTTGTGTGCCCAGTATAAAAGAGATAAAACAACAAATACAGATTACTACAGAGGAATTACTCTTACGAACGTGACTCACAAGATCTACGCAATGATAATGTGTGAATGCTTGAGAAACAAGGGTATAAGTGAACATTTGGTAGTTAACCCTGGTCTGAGAGACTACGTGACTTTTTATTTAAATGTAACAAATAAATCACCAGACTAGTTAAGGGTTAAGATGAAAGAGATGTATGAGACGGTGTGCAGAGTAAGAGTGAAAAGTTGTGGACAACAAAAGGGGTCAGGCAGCGATGTCCCTACGTTAGTTGCAGCTTATGTAGCAGATAAACAAAGAATACTAGGAATGGCACAAAGAGGGGGATTGTGATAGGGAAAGTGAAAGTGCATGCGTTCTCATATGCAGACCCCATGGTGATTGTGACAAAACCACCAGAAGAAATGAAAGGAATGATGAAATTACTGTTTATTGTATAGTATATATTATTATAATTAATAAGTAAGATGTAAAGAAAAATTTATATTGATTTAATGTATTTTAAAGTCAAAGGGCAAATAAAATAAAGATTTATTAAAATAACAAGACGTCTCACAGTAACAACAATAGTTGAGTGAGTGTTGTTTTAAGTTTCATTTCTAATCTCCGCTTATCGTTTGCTGCAATTTTGGTTAAATTGTACTATTGAAAACTATCGATAAGTATAATAGTTTGCCATTTGATAATTAAAACTATTGATACCTATCGATAGCACATCGATAATTTTCCACCACTAAATTCCAGCTTTTGAAGTAAAGAAATAATAATTTTGTAATTATTGTGGGATAATTTTTTTCACATACACATCCAAGCATACTCACATACGCAACCAAGCTTAGTTGTTTACTATTATATTTTTACTAAAATCCTTCATTACAAAGCTGTAATTATACTTATATTATTACAGAAAATAAATTGAATTATCTTTATTAACATCTGAGAAAAATTGGATGAAAGTTTAACATTATAATGGAGTTTAAACATGTTCAACATTGTCAATTTCTGCATCGCATTCTGAAGAATGTGTTAATAAAGCAGGCTATTCTACGAACATTAATTCTGTTTATAGTCATAAACCTGACAGCGGAAAAACTATCTTTTTTAGACAAACAGATCGAGAAGTGTCAACAATGGGAAACAAAACATGTAAAGTTGCAAATGTTATTATTATTATTGAACAGTGTAGCAACTCGAAAATAGTGCATTTAGATATTAAAAATTTAATTTTGTTTATTAATATTTAATCGATACTTTCAAAAGTTAATTCAATTAAATCATTTTTAATAGAAAATGAACATAGCATAATTTGTGTATTCATTCACTGGTTAAAAGAATGTGAAATGTCAGCATTAGTAATTAACAATATGATCCTAGGTGCCGGTTTTAGTAGAAGTAAACTTAAACATGGAGGCGTTTTAATACTTATTAACAAATATATTAAGTATATTCTGCTAGAATTTCAAACTTATCATAGTGAAATTAACTGCAAGTTTGCTTGAATTAAGCTAACTAATATTAAATGCGTAATTATAGTTGCCTATAGGTCACCCCAAGGGGATTACAATATATTTATTGCCCCAAGGGGATTACAATATATTTATTGAAAAGTTGACACGACACGTCTTTTAAATAAAATATCTATTACTAATAACACCATCATATTAGGAGGAGATTTTAATGTTCAATTTCATACTGACGATCCTAGGGCTATAAATCTTTTAAATCTGTTAAATACATATGGACTCCAGCATACTGTCACTGCACCAACTCGGGGTGCAAACTGCCTGGATTTATTTTCACAAATAATTTGAATTTCTAAAGATGTTTCGGTTATAAATACAAATTTGTCTAATCATTATGGTATTCAATGTGTTACAAACGGAATTGATAATAATCAACAAACATTGTTTCTGGAAAGTTGCAACCCATAACTGAATATGGAATTTTTGATTTCTATAATTTTCTAGATAAAAATTTGAGCAATGTTTTTAATTGTGACTGCGATACAAATGCGTTATTTGTCACTTTTTGAGATCTTATTAACGGCTATTTTAATTTATCTTTCCCCTATAAAACAACAAAATGTAAAAATATGTTAACAGATGGTGTAAGATGGTACACTAATGAATTAAAAGAAATGCGTTTCACTCTTCAATTAATACATGAAGTGCTTGCACAAAATCCATCTGCTAGTAATAATAGTAATAGCTGTTACATAAACAGTTTAAGCTTGAATATTCAAATCGTATAAAGGAGACCAAAACTAAGTGAAACGATACTTTAATATCATCGTCTAAAAACAAAAGCCAATCGATGTGAAAAATATATTAATAGTAAAAAGAGTAAAATTAGTAGTAGAATTAGTGATAAACTTGACACTGAAGCATTTAGCGATTTTTTGTCAACTTTGTTTATCAAATTATACAATCTTTACTAATGTCAGTTTCTAATGCTCTTGAATTTGTACAACCAATTAAAGATGTTTTGCATAATATATTCCATTTTTCCTGATGCTTCCGATACACAAAAAAGGAAGTATCGATGATAATAAATATAATAATTAGAAGAATAACTGTCGTCCTATATGAATACTGCTATTACTATAAAATACTAGAAAAGTTGCTTTACAATCAAATTGTTCAATATTTTGAGGAAAATAAACTGTTTACAGATAATCAGTTTGGTTTCCTAAAAGGGTGCAGTACTATAATGGCAATTGATAAATTTAGTCAATCTTATTTTAGATAACTTTGAAAATAGTGAATATATCATTGCTTTGTTTTTAGATTTTTTAGAAAAGCTTTTGACTGTCTCATTTGATATATTAATTAAAAAGCTGCAATTTAGTAGAATTATATTTACTAAATCGTTTTCAGTATGTTTTATATAAGGCTACATTTTCAAAAAAGCGATGTGTATAACAAGGGTTCAGTACTTGGCCCGTTACTGTTTCTTATATATATATCAACGATTTCCCTCAATTTATCGGTGAATTATTTGCAATATTATTTGCTGATACAACACTTTTTCGTAATCATCAATTATTTGAAACAGCTCTGAGTCAACTTGGAGGTATTATAAGCAAAGCGATTATATGGTTTAATGCTAACAGGCTATGTTTAAATATTGACAAAATTACTAATATCTGTTTTACACTATGCAAATTACCAGATAATCATTCTGTTTTTAACAACTCCGTACATTTTTTAGGACTTAGCTTAAACAATTCCCTCTTATGGAATAATAATGAACAACACCATGCATTGTTTATGTCTGCTCTCTAACTGTACTTCAGAAAATACCTTACGCACTGCATATTTTGGCATTTGTCACTCTTTGCTCAGATGTGGTATTCTTTCAACACCGTGCAATATGCATAATTGCCAATATTGATTATAAAGGAAATAGTATTAGAGATTTAAATATACTTACAGTAACTTCTTTATACATTTTCGAATGTTTTAAGCACTTCAGGAAATATTTAAGACAATACCAAAGTCTTATTACTATTCATCAACACGACACCAGAAATAAAGGAAATTTAGTTGTCAACCACTCACGGCTGAAAAGATCACAAAATGAGTCCAGATATTTTGGAGTTAAATTTTTTAACTTTTTTCCGGAATCGGTAAAAATTGTCATCTATATAAATTTTAAAATTGTAATTAAAGAATACTTAATACGGAAAACTTTTTTACTTTTGAAGATTTTTTAAGCAATAACTTTAATGATTTTTGATATAAGACTCTTTATTAACGCATTTGTATACTGTTGCATTATTTATTACTATATTTTTTAGTTGTCATTTAATTTTATTATAAATATACGTTGCTTAAAGTTTACTATATGAATATCATGTTTGACTTGTGTATCATTTTTTTTAAAGCATCAATAAATTATTGTGAGCATTAATAATCTAATATTATAAATGGTGAAATAGCGTGAATGTTTTTTCTTTGTGGTTACTCTCTCGCTTATAATATTTTTTATTTATTTGCAGGAAGCATCGTATGTTATGTGTCTGGATACATTAGCTTCCAGCGATTCTATATACATGCATGTATCTAAACCACCAAAGGAAGGGTCTGCGGCATCAGTATACTTAAAAGAATTGAAAAATTCCGCAGCCAAATACAATTATGCTAATATTGAAGGAGTTCACAAAAAAATCAATCTGGCTGATGATTTGCTTGCATGGGAACATGAACGTTACAGTATTAGGAGACTACCAGCTTTTACATTGTCAAGCTTAAAATCCCATAAAGATTATCACAGGGGTACTATTCTAGATACTCGGTCTAATTTAAACATAGACATGTTATTACAAAATACACAAATCATAGCCGATTCGCTTGCAAATCATATTTTCAATCTCACAACAGGAAGTGTGTTTGGAAATTCATTGGTAAATACTTAAAATTGCTAACATTAACTTTGATTGAATTTATTGTATTTTCAGAAAGTTGAAAGGGATTCCATTGAGGCTTGGTTAAGTTACTTAAGTTTGCAACCTCGCTCTGCTCAAGTCTTATGTAATAAAGACAACACTTTAATTTCTTTATTTAAAGATACATTTAGTAAATATCTTCGTGATGTTAAAATAACTCATGCTGCACCAGACAAACGTGATCCTGATTTTGTTTTTTACGACGTTACCAAAGGAAATATGAATATTTACAGGTAATCGATTACAATGTTTAATATTGGTAAGTTTAATAATTCTTATTATTTTTCAGTGTTAAACCAGCATTTTTTGATCTCATCTTAACATTAGGAATTGTCATTTATTTAGTAACTGTATATTTTACAATTCAAAAATTTTCCGCCTTCTATTCACTCGCTTGCAGTTTAACCTCAAAGAAAAGCAAGAAAACAAATTAGCACTAACTACAATGCCAAATTTCATTAGTCATTTATTTACTATAGACATTAGATTTATTAATATTAAATTTTATTATTTATTTCATTGTTTCAAAGAATTTGCATTTAATATATTTATAAATCATTACAATTGAATGGAATTTAAGAATTATAAAGCATTCAAACAATAGGATTTGTTTTATAAACTGGTTGGAAAGCTTATTAATATTAACACCGTTCATTTTTTTGTTTTATTGCGTGATTACATTTCTGTTTCAAAATCATATTATATATATGTTATGTACATTTTTCTTTAGGAAAGTTGATTGTAATTCATTTATAAGTTTATTCTGTTTTTATATTTAATAAAGTTAAGAATTTATGTTTTTAAATTTATTTATACACCTCTAGTTGTAATCACAAATTTGATTACTGATTAATACCGATTGATCAATCAAATGAAAACGGATTAACTAATACAGACTAATAGATGGAAAAAGATGTGACGTAACAAAACTAATCTAAAGAAGTGACTAAAGAATGTAGACTAATCAGATGATTGATTAATGATTACAGACTGACCAATGAATACAGATTGATGTTCTAATTAAAATAATTGCAAAAAAAAAACATTTAGAAAACAAAAGTTGTAGGGTTTTCAATTATCATATCTATGACTTTGAGTGAAGGTCATGGTCAACATAATTTTTTGTAAATGCAACACCCCATTTATCGTGCAGTGCTAAAAATGACATCAAGCTGTTTCCAATACACTGTCTGATAACCTATTTTGGTTGAAAATTGTATGAGTTGTCGGAAATTAAGGGCGGAAACGCGTAACCAGCGAAAGTGTATAGAGAGCGCGATGCACGGTGTAGTCAGCATTTATTATTATATTATCGTTCATCCCACTGTTTCCTTTGTAAAGCTTAACTCCTTCGCCTCATTAAATTCTAAAGCCCATAACTTGGACAATTCTCACCCAAAATAGTTTATAATACAATTCTTTAACATTGCTTTACCAGATATTAGGAGTTCCATTTAATAAAAATTATAGTTGAATAGAACCTTAAAAACGTCTTGATTTCGAAATAGTTGACCGATTTTTTTTTCCTTCGAAGTTTGGTTCGACTCATTTGCGGTACTTCATTTTGAGCATTTTGTGTTGGTTCTGTTAGGAATTATATTGTGTGATTCATCCCCTGACAGTTTTTCATAAATTATTGTCTTCTTTTGCAAGTTTGCGTTGAATTTTTTTTTCTTCTGGTTTTTTGTTGAATCCCGAATGTGGGTTCTGGTCCAATAAATATCCCAGTTGTTCCCTTTTTGGTTAGCATGTCAGTCTTAAGTTCCCTTCTATGCCTTGGTTTTTTGGTGTCCAGAATAGGCGTACTTTGTTGTTTGTGGCCAGTAACCTTTTATGAAGTCTGATCTCATCATTTGAGTTTTTTCTTCATTCAACATATTTGTAACACTCGGTCTGTGAGTCCCAAGATTAGAAACGTGTTCATTTATCTGTAGTCTATATGCTGTTTGCCTCTTCTCGGCCATCACGACTAGGTTAAGTGGCGGTAGTGAGAGTAGTACTTCCATGGCTGCTGTTGGGGTCGTTCTCGTCGCTCCCGTTATCAGCAGACATGTTATCGTCTGTACTCTGCCTAGCTTAGTAGTTGTAGTCCTGAGTGTGTTTATTTTACCCCATACGAGTGCTCCGTATGTGATGATGGGTCTAATTACTACCGTATATAGCCACCTGGTCATATTTGTTGTTAGTCCCCACGTGCCTCCGATCATTATTTTGGTTGTCAGTTACGTTTTCCAAATGACTGGAAGGTAAGTCTGGTGTTAAATTGGCCAACACCCAAACGACGGCCAATACGTCTAGGGCAAGGGTAAGATAGATTCATTTATGGCACAACAGACACACAAAATTCACAATTTCACAAATTTTAGCCGTCCACACATTGGACAAGCGTACTTAAAGAAAATGTGGGGTCCCGTCTTAAAGCAATAAAATGATTACATGTGCGTAATATTGAATTTGACAAACCTGGAAAAATAAACATTGTAAAATTTTTTCTGTAAGAAGCCTGTGGTGGATGTATTGTCTACGTCATAAAAAATCTGCATTTTTCGTCCCGCTTTTAGGACAAACAAGTTTTAATTTTGTGATTATTTTTTGGGGATTTTTTTTGCATACATATCTTTTTAATAAAGAAATTTAAAAAAAATGAGCAATTTTTGCAATAAAAGCTAAAATTATACATTATAAAACAACAATGAATTATCTTTAATAGTTATTGAGAAAAGCAGATGAAAGTTTGAAGGAATAATTTTGCTTCTCAAACTATTAATATTATTTATTTTTGTAATATTAAATTATTCATTTTAGTAATATCTATTTATTTAAAGGGATGTTAGGTAATCCATGTATGTATTATACATTGCTAGTAAAATGTAGCTATAGAAAGCATAAGCAAATATCATTCTCCATACGCTAAAACTATTCTCATCTTCCTTCAATAAAAAATTATCCAAACAAATATACTTCTTATTTACAAAATTCCAGTTTCTATCATAAAAGTAAATAGTTGACAAAAAGTTGGCTGTAATTTTTACAAGACTTTTTAATGCCCTGCAACAATTCTTATACATATTCAACATAATGACAAAATAAATATGTATTTACAACTTGTTTTCCCAATAGCTTCATTATTACGTCAGTGAAACAGCCAGGAAGAAATTGATACCAATACAATCTGACCCAAAATAATAGATATAATGTGGTAAATTTTAAATCAAATTCAGGACATCGCGGACATAATACTGATCTCCAGTGGTTCATTTGAATACATTAGCATTTGTACTATTGTATACTGTTACTTCTTTATTACTGAAATGGATTAAATAAATAATAATTTGAATGATATTTTATTCTTTTAATACTTAATAAATGCTATCCAAGTAGCTTTGATAATCTCACTAATAGCCGCATCAACGGGGCAATAATCTAACACAATATCGTTACTACAAGGCATTGTTTTTATAAGACCCTTTCCCACAGCAACAAATACAGTTACTGGGCCATTAATATTATAAACAAAACATGACATTGGATATATAAGTGCTGGGGTTACTAAAATATTTTAAACATAATTTAAATAAACCATTATTACTTTAAGAATGTTACCAATAGATGGTCTAAGTACTAATGGTAAGTACTTTCCCTTCACACATGTTCTTAATTAACATTTCTAAAATACATTTTGTAAATGTATACGTATTTGGGAAACCTTCGGTGTACTTTGGATTAATATATTTTAAAATTTCACTGTCTGTAGTTTCGGCAATTTCTATAGTTTCGTAGGGGTTTGGACGAGCTGGAAACATTTTTTCTTCAAGCACGTTCAATCCAATTTGACAGTAAGTTGTTGATATATGAAGAAAACACTGCAAACAATTTAATAATCAAATCGTTAGTATATACATCATAAGATTACAATAAAGTTAACAATAATTGAATTAGAACAATTCTACAAAACATTGCCGATAATAAAATTATGCATAATAATTAGATATCCATTATGCAAACAGATATAAGCCTAACAGGTGAAAATTCTGATTCGTTGATGAAATAAGAATATATTAATCACTGTTATCAGTAAAAAAATATTTTTTCACGGTAATTTTTTTTAACTGTTATCCGTGAAAAAATGGGTTTCAATAGTTTACATGCATTTAATACGAAAATAGCATTCACAATGACAATGTCAGTTTTATTATATAACAAATGTTGTTTGTATTGCGTGCTTAATGGCGCAGCGCGTTTGACTGTGCAATTTTTAATAAAAAATAATCAATTACCAATTATTGAGTATGACAATTATACTTCAAAATTATATGGATTTGTTAACCTTAAATTATACTTATGTCCAATATGAGTGTAAACAAATTGTTGCCAACATAATATATGTCATCAACATATTCTATTAAAATTTGCAGGATTTTAACATATATTTTAAAATACATACATAACCTGTACTCTCAATTGAATTTATTGCATTCCCTAATTTAAATGAATCCTAAATAATAGATTTGTTGTCCCGTTTTGCATTAAATATAAATTTAATTGTGATTTTTTTAAGAAAATTTCTCATATTTTCACTAACTTAACCAATCTTAACCATCTTCCAGGAGGCACAACTAAAGCTGGTTTGCATGGGATTTTAAAAATTTCACGCTTCTAGCTACTAAACTTAAAAAAAAGAATATGTGTTTGTTTAGGCGCGGTGATCTGCACGATTACTTTGCTAATTACAAATGTTTATTTTAAAAGTTTTTAATCATATAAATTGTAATTGTTTATTAATATTATAAAATACTCAAACCAAAATTTATCGTCCAGTGTATCTAAAAAATCACGACGAGACATTGCCAGCGACCGAGAATATGTCCATTAGCCAGTCCAGTCCATGTTATAATTCTGAAATCATAATAATAGAAAGTAAAAATATTTACCCTTGAGATAGAATAATTATTTTGAAACACTTGCTTCTTATGTGTTTTGCATGTATTTTTATTATATAACAAGTGATAGAATGTCGTTCACATGCAGATTAGTAGAGTTGCAGTGCAGTGGTGTGTTGCTGCTGTATTGTAATAAAATTTGGTCCTTCACTTAGAGAATAATGTGGTTCCATAGCATAACCGCAGTCATGTCAAATTTAAATAATCAAATGAATCATATTAATTTGATATCATGCAGAGCACTTTATTGAAATTAAAATATGTTATCGATCTTAAACAAATTCACTACCCAGTTTTAATGAGTAACAAAATTCCTTTCGACATTTATAAAGTATATTGACATAGAAGATGATTTCTGTATTACCGATAGTAGTCGTATCGCTCGTAATTGATTGGCCGTAGCATCGGTGCGTTGTAGTGCAGTGTTAAAAATTTGGACCTTGGCATCTGCACACCAATATAACTGCAGTAATCTGAATGCACTAATAATATATAAATCTGTGAACAATACTTTAATATTTCATAAGTATGCTCAACAAAATACATAAATTGATGAACTTCAAAACTGCCAGTGGAAAATATAAATTGTTTAAAGACAACTTTTAATTGAAATAAATAAAATATTGCATTCACTAATGGACGTGGAGAAAATATTTGATTAGAATAAATTTTTTATCTACTTGTAGTTACTTGCGCTTGCTGACGCTCGCGTTTGAACTTCTTCCGCTCGTATCGAATTTTCATTCTAATCTTGTTACAGAATCTATTATTATGTAATGTCAATTACATATGACTAGAGTGCGACACTATTGTATGCATATGTAAATGAATGGCTCTGCTGTGACCTCGGAAACAGGGAAGGAATATTTTGCGGTGTTTCGGTGCGTTTCTCCTGTGTTTCGATGTCTTTTGTTGGGTTTTCGTGCGTGTCGAAAAGTTTTAGGGCGTTTCGGTGAGTTGCGGTGCGTTTCGGCAATTTTCCATTTTTGTATGTTTTGTTGTGTTTCCGTGCGTTTTGGTGCATTTTGCGTTGTTTCTGTGCATTTCGTGGCGGTTTAGTGCGTTTCGGAGCTTTTGTTGTGTTACGGTGCATTTTGCGTTTGTGCGTGTTGCGTCGTTTTGTGGCGTTTTAGTGTGAATCGGTGAGTATTTGTGCAGATTTGGTACATTTTTGTGATTTTTGTGTCGTTTTGGTGAGTTTCTGTGCGTCTCTGGGAGTTTTGGTTTGTTTCCGTATATTTCAGACTATTTTGCAGCTTTTCTGTACGTCGCGGTATGTTATGTGACTTTATAGTTTGCATATAATAACCTATAGTTGCCATATAATTGTATATAATCCTTAATATTCAGATTGTGTACAATATGGTGTCATATATTTCCCGATATTTTTGTTTTTCAAATCGTACTAAGTGAAAAACAAATTCAGAAAAGTGTTTTTTTTCTAATTTTTATGTTTTTCAAATCGAATTCAAAAATATGTTTCTGTAAGTCAAAGAAAAATTGAAAAAAAATGAGAAAAAAGGTTTGTAAATTAAACAGCATTTACATTAAAAAATGTTTATAATTTAAAAAAATCCTTTTTATACATGATAGCTTGCCAACAGTAGTATCAGCTACATTTAATAAAGTAGTGTGAGGTACTTTTAATAAGGTATCATAATATATAAGAGATTTTTAACAATTTTTCTATGTTTTTAAATAGAGAAGCTTAACTAGACCAGAGGCACAATTTCCAAACCGTTTTTCTAAATTCTATTTTTATTAAACTGTTTTTTTTTGAGTTACAGAAACATATTTTAGTCCTAGAGAAATTCCAAATGAACCACACCACTACACAAAAACATGCACTGTATTCGGAAATAGCAAGGTATAACAACCTGGATCAGAGGTAAAAACAGTGAAAGAAATCAAGCTCTGCAAAACGAAAATATAACTACTCCGATTTTGGTGATTTTTATTTTAAAATATCGATCATTAAAAATACTTTAACCTTTATTTTAAGTTTAAAAATTTTAAAATTTTTAAATAGTATTAAAAATCATTTTTTCAAAAAGTGAAATATTATAGGAACAAATACATTTGTACATTAATACTAAATACTAATTACAAAATACAAGTAAAACTTCAAAATTATGAGTTAGATATTTCCAGATGATATCTATTTTAAGAGATTGACTATTGTCGCGGAACAAATAAGAAATTTGCAATTATATTGCATTAAACTGATGATTCCATTTTTCATCTTGCAGGGCATTTTGCCTATGCCAAATTTGCACAAATGTATTTGTAAAATATGCAAATAAAATAATAGAATACAAAAAATGTATTGACAATATGTCAATATTCCTTCTACAAATGATATCATCTTATTGTAATATAAATATCTTTAAAAAAAAATTTCTAACATGTTGACGCCACCGATACCAGAATTGCAAAAGATAATTCAGATGGTAAGCGATTGGAGGAATGGTTCCAGTCTCATGGTCATTTTCCCGAAATTGACGCATTTTATAAAACAAACTGCTACGATGCTTTCAAAAGAAGTTCCAAATGTATGCAACTAATGATAAAAAAATTAAAGAAAATAAGTTAAAGATTTTGAATAAAGTTATACCATTGATTGTTGCTATGGGTAAAATTAAAAACATGTTCCGATTGATCTTCTCCTTCTTTTTGAACGTATTAAAAAAACAAACAATGAATTGCAGAAATTTTATATTATATATAAATATGAATTTGCTCTACAAACACAAATGTCTATTTTTCATAATTTTTTCCATGAATGATATTAATACCTATACTTACATTATCGATGATGGTACGCTATTACATCATGTTAAATGGCAAGTCAATGATAAATTCTCATTAATATTTATTCAAGATACCAAATCAAAATACGCATGCTATTTATATAAGTGGTATTAAATATATTCTTTCTATGTACAATGCTCTTAAATTTGAGATTGATATAAATATTTTTTGATACAAACATTTTACAAAAATAATAGTAAAAGATGCTTGTTCACAATTAGCCAATTTACCTTGCACAGCAGATGCAATAATGAAACATTTGAAAAAAGTTTATTTACAAGTGCTAGGTAATTATTTGTCACCTATTGAATGAGGATGAAAGTTCAAACATTTCTTAATACCCAACTCCATGTATCAGCCACCAGCTCCGGAGCAAATATTAAAAATAATATTCTGCAGACGCAAATCTGGCTGTACGTCGGGATAGGAAATCGAAGAGAAATATCGAAAATTTGACATCGATATTGACCATCAATGGGTGCTAGACATCGAGTAAAAATATCGATGTTTGTAAACATCGATGTTGTTGTTGTACTAAATTAATTTAAAAAAAATGTAATTACAAAGGGTATTCACTGATGTCATGTGATTTGAGGATTTATAACAGTTTTTTTTTGTCAAATGGAATGTCTTTCTGCGATTGAGAACATTTTATCAAAACGCGGACGTTGCATAAATGTTGCGGCCTATTATGTTTTTATTTGACGATGTTCGATGTTTTCTTGCTTGACGATATATCGATGTTTGAAAAAGGCTACAGTCGATGGTTACATATCAAACATCGAAACCAAAATATCGATCGATGATTTGTAAACATCAATATATATATATATATATATATATATATATATCGCCCATCGCCGCTGTACTGGGAATTGTGATTATAGAAAAACCGGGCAATTCTGCACGCAAGTTTGTATAGAATAAAGAAGTTATAATTTTTTGTTTATAATTGATTTTATAATTATTTATGTAGCTAGCTATCTAATTTTTTTCAGCCCACTATTATATAGATACTAAAATCATATTTAACAAAGAGTAATAGTTTATGTGGTTCTAAGATAACAAAAACGCTAATGCATATGTACAAAGATATTATATATTAATATGTATTATTAATTAATTAAATGTAATATAAGAACTCTGTATTTGTATATAAAAAAATAAACAAACAATCAAACAAGTCCGATTTGAATAACATGAAAATCGAGAAATAAATGACACTCTACTTACTGTATATGAAAGCCATGCTTTTTAGAACATATGTATATATATATGAACTTTTCGAGTTGAAATATTCCCAGGAATGACCCAATAAAATAAATACATAACATTAAGTAACACCATGTATAGTATACAGAGTGGGGCAGAGTAAAGAGCGACTTTAAAATTGCTGTAAAACAAAATACCAATAATTTTAAAATTTTTAAGTAACTTAGTTGTAATATATCAGACAGTATGGCTTATCAAACTAAATATGTAGTAGACTATAACAAGCGAGGCAGTATACATTCTTGGGGATATGTAGCTGACATTGACAAGTATTAATTCATTTGTCATATTCAATTTACTTATATTGATGTTAATGATTAGCGCCACTCAGTTCTATTAATTAATATTACATTTAATATTCGTTTCGCAAGATATATTTTTATATCGCGTTAAGAAGTTTTATGCACCCTAAGAAGTTATACCTACATAAAAAATGAAAAAACGCTATATAAATTTGGTTTTTTTATTTTATATTTTCATTCAAGCATCCTTTCTTCATATTTTATTGTACTATTACCCTTATTGCCTGCATTCACTCCGATTCTAAGGAATTAGTGAGGACAG
The DNA here is from genome assembly GCA_030264575.1 of Tachinus sp. AB-2021. Classification (NCBI taxonomy): domain Eukaryota; kingdom Metazoa; phylum Arthropoda; class Insecta; order Coleoptera; family Staphylinidae; genus Tachinus; species Tachinus sp. AB-2021. The sequence continues at coordinate 5,211 of JARJEC010137211.1, read as the reverse complement.
TCAAACATCAAATTGTATATTATGTATCTCATTTACATCCATATAGAAATCGGCGTCATTATGTTCTGCAAAAACGTTATTATTTTGTTAAAAAGTCAGAATTGTGTTATTTAAGGTTAACTGCCACTTTAAACTCCGGAATTCTGCATTTTAAATTTAACCTGCAGTATGGTGCAATAACATTCAGTTAAAACTTTTAAAAAGTTAAAAATGTTAACTGGCAGTGGTGCAAACGGGCCTTAATCCGCACTTTGAATATATAGCAATGCAATACCTGTCAGTTAAAACTTTAAACAAAATTTTAACTGGCAGTAGTGTAAACTTTTCATGTAACTCGCATAGACCAACAAACAACAACCACAACTACAACAACATATCTTCTAATTATTTTAAAATTTACTTTTCTCTGTTATTAATTTACTACTGGTTGCTTCTTTTATTTTTCTTCTGAGGGGGAAGTAGTGTTGCGGTAGTTTAATATAAAATATAGAAGCAATGATAAAATATAAATATAAACATAAAAATTATCTCTTAATTTATTAATTAACGGTATAAAAAATAATTCTTATATTTGTTAATAATCTGTTGGCAAGCCGGATACGCAATGGCGGCAACAATTAATTATTTGTGCATTTGTTTTTGCGTATTTAAAGTACCTACTCTGATTGAGTATCCCGCCGACAGTAAAAAGTGTCTTGCTGGTTGATTTTTTGCCTCGTGATAACACAATCAATTCAGAAAAATGTTATGAGATTTTTAAAAAACTGCGCTGTGCAATTCAAAACAACAGGCATGTTGAGTAAAGTGATCGTTTTGCTGCATGACAATGCCATATACGACCAATCAAACTCAAGATCTGTGTCGAGTGAATACTAAACAAATGAGAACTTTAATTGTTATGTCATTTTTAGACTTTAGATTTTAGAAAAATGTAGCGAAAAAGAAAGATAGAACGGTACACTTTACCGTAGATGACATTACCATGATCTTGCCAATTTAATTTTTTGTCTAGACAAAAATAAAAGTTGCTTTTGTATATTGTGAGAAAATCATGTCAGTTGTTTTTGCTATATTTATAGTCATTTTGTTGTCTTAAACCATTTATTTTATCCTTGAAAACAAGTATTATTATATCAGAAGCTATGGGAAGATCTAAAGATTTGTTAATAAAAGTAGAGTCATCCGCAAAGTGAGAAAAATTAGCATCTTCAGAAATACTAGACAGATCATTAATATATAATAGGAATAATAACGGTCCAAGGATAGATTATTACAATACACCATGTTGATGACTATTTATTAATGTCAATATTATTGAATTATTTTGTCTAAAAAATTCATTAATAAACATCATTGATACACTTTTTTTCATTACATGTCAAATTTCTTGGTATTTAAGGATTTTACTGCTAAAACAATTTTGAAACATACTTGCTTATTACGTATTTGTAGTAATGAAAAGATTTTTTTTCCTTAACTAGGTACAATTAATTATTAATTACAAATTACTCTAACAGCGGACTCTTAAAATATTCAAAAAGGACATGTTCCATTTCTAAATAACCGATTCAATTTTATTATAATATTTATACTGACTATTTACCTAGATAATTATAAGCCAATCATATTTAGCCATTTTTAAATTTTTGACAAATTAGATTTCACTTACTCTTGTGCAAGAATTACACTGAAAATTGCACTTGTGCAAGAATTACAGCGATAAGTGCACTGGCGTTAAGTAACGAAATTAGTATAAACAAATCAAACTTGACAAAGTATTTAAAATCCGTAAGTGTCAGATATATAAACCCTATCATTGCAAATAAAACCGATATTAAATTAATCAAGCACTAGCCGCAAACAAATTGGATTTACATAACTGTCAATTTAATTCATATTTATTAATATCAGAAAATATTCAGAATAATATAAGTGAAAACACCAAAAAGTAATTGTCAGTTATGTGAAGTGAAAAATGTCAGAATTGTGTTATTTGAGGTTAACTGACACTTTAAACTCCGGAATTCTGCAGCTTAATTTTAATCTGTAGTTAAGGTAATTTAATCCGCACGTTGAGTTTGGTGCAATAAAATAGCTTTCAGTTAAAACTTTAACCAAAGATTAAAATTTTAACTGGAAGTGATGTAAACTGGTCTAAATATTATACAAATTACAAACAATTAAATAAAGAAACTTATTTATACTTTCCGACCGTACCACACAGGATCATAAATTATTAATTAAAACAAACATTATTGATTGCACCATTAATATATATGTTATTTGTTTTTTGTTAGAAAATTCAATAAAAAATATGTGATAAGTGCCGCTTATTATTATTATTGAATTATGAAGAGAAGTTGAAATTTAAAAAAAAAGAATATTTTATTTGTATACTGTATATGAAATGAATCAAATAGAAGCTAGCTTGTTGTATATTTTACAGATAAAGTTGCAATGAATAAAATTAATACTGGAGACAGCATGTGACGAAAATAACTTTAAAGTGCATTACACGTGACTTAAGATGTCTTCAGTACATTTTTCTTTTTTTAATTCCATGTAATGCATATTCATAGGCGGGTAAAGAAATATTAATGGATTTATTTTAATAAATACCAACATATTCATAATATATAGTTTCCAATTTTTAATTAAAACTCTATTTAAAATCTAATATATTAATTATTTATTCTCATTATTAATATTAGTGCATACCTGTTTTGAGATAAATCACATTATAATTTATTGTTGATGTTTCATATAAAAATAATTATATAAAATTAAAAAAACAATTAGCTTAAATTGTTAATTTTTATTATTAAAATATTTTAAAATCATTATGAAAATTATTTAATTAATTCATTTCGAAGATTATTTCATAATACATATGGTATTACATAATAAGTTCTAATTCATAACTCATATGAATACAAATATAATATCTTACTTAAGCAATTAACATATGCATAAGTGTCCCCTTAGATGATTTCCGTTGGGGCGCCCTTGCCGAATCTATAGTTGATTCTACATGCAGCTCTCTTCTTCATAGTAAACAAGTGCGTTTACGCGTGATACGTTATGTTTGTGCGCTTATCTTCGGATGCAAATTATACGAGTTGTGGAGAACAGGATGACAATTCCACATATTTTCTAAATGGTTTTAAGGCGAATGATGTTTCTTCCTGGATCTTAATTATATATTTCGCTAATCTGTTGCTTGGAGCTATATTGAACGCACTATCCTTTATAGCAATATTTAAAAGTAAACGAAATGGTAAATATAAGTTATATTAAGTTAAAATTCTTATAAAAATTGCGTCTCATAATGTGTGTTTTGATGCGGTTGAATGATGCTGGTTGGTTTCCCAAGTAGCATCAAACCCCGATTCTATATCTACAGGGTGATCTTTTTATATTGAGACAATAAAATATTTCAAAAACTATGCATCGGATTAAAAACGAAAAAATACGTTTTCAATGTTTTTAAAAATGCAGAAAATTAACGCTAAAATGGAATCTGGGAACATCTGGATTTTATTAATTTCTTAAAAAATGGGAAAGTGCAGTTTGAAGAATTATTGAAACTATTTGGGTAGTCTTGTTGTTATTTTATACATTTTTGCTTAATAAAGTAAAAACTTTGTTATTTAATTTTTAAATTTTTAAAGGGTACGCTTTGCTTACAGTGTAATCAAATAACGTTATTCTATTTTTGTTAAATTAAAGTAATATTTAATTAAAGAATTTTTGACCACTCACTTTGTCTTCATTAAAGAATTTTAATTTTTTAAAATTTTATTTTATAATATAATATGTGATAATAAATTATTTCAGTTGTATAAAAATATAGATTTGTGTGGTTATCATATGGTGATATAAATAATTAAGAACAAAGTGGTTAGATAAAAGTGTCATTTAATTGTTAACAAAGCACAAATGTCTATAACAAGGAGGGTAATAACAGGGAACAATATACAGGGTGTTTTTTCACCTTGGATATCTCCGAAAATCGGAAGAAAAAAAAATCCGGAATACGTAAATTTTTATTTTGAAGGGAATATCTTTTGACATATTTTTGACAGGTGTGTAAGTTTTCTCCTCCCCTCCAACAAGCATTTTTCAAAAAAAAATTTTGTTTTGCTTATTTCAACAAGTTATTTTGAGAAATAATTATTTCAGACTGCAAATTTGAACATTTAAAAAAATTTAAATTAGCACCGCTGTATTACTGACACCTTTCAAATAAGGTGTCATAAAGTGGGTCATCCCATTTAAAATGTTTGAAAAGTGTTTGTTGGAGAGGAGGGTGAAAGTGACGATATGTCAACTATATGTCAAAAGATGTCTCCCTTAAAATAAAAATTGACGTGTTGAGGGATTTTTTTGTTTTCTTCCGAATTTTTGAGATATCCAGAGTGAATACTTTTCTAAACATCCAGTATACATAGGAATTTAACAAAACACAGAAACGTGGGCATAGCAAGTAATCGCTCATGTAGTTGAGGTTTTGGTTTTAAATTAGTACAAAACAAAAACCACAGCTGCATGAGGTGTTACATGAACTGGAGCACAATATATACAAGAAATTACAATAGAGTATATGTTTACTCTACAAAAAGCAAAAAGTGTACAAAAAATTCTATGAACTTTATTGAAGGTTGTGTACTTATCCCATCGATTTATACTATACGGAACGCCGCATAAGGGTTATTAAAATTTTAACTGAATGCCTAAAACCAGGGGTTGTATACTAAGACGAATCTAATACGAGACTGACGTTAGCACTAAATTTACTACAATACTTGCGCACGCCGCGCCGATTTATATTAGAAATTTAAAACTAGCTCTGGCATTTCTGTCTGACATGTAAGTTTGTAAAATAAGTACGCGAACAAGATCGTGTACTTAGCCCTTCGATTTGTATTAATATGGAACGCCGCATAAAGGCTATTAATATTTTAACTGAATACCTAAATTTTTATAAATTTAAATTGGAAAACTTTGTTTCGCGGGCCTAAACAACACCATATCGAACAACAGATCATTGCGAACTAAACATAAACTTAGCTATCAGTGCCTGCCTATCTTCAATCAAAACGATTAAGTCGACATACTACCTTCCCTGCTAATTTGTATATATTGTACACATTGTTTTTGTAAATTGTAGTAGATTAAGTTAGGTTTTGTAGTTTTGTATATATTATTTTA
>JARJEC010137177.1:0-20000 GCA_030264575.1 Tachinus sp. AB-2021 | reverse complement strand
TATATATATATATTAAATATTGTGTAGGCTTTAAATAATAATAAGGAAAAAACGGGTTGTAACAATGTAACAAACCTTAAATCATATGTAAAGCCATGAACCTCCCCATCCAGCAGCAGTGTTACACCACTTCATGATGCCAAACACGTTGTAAATTAAAGGATGGAATACACGAATAAGTAAAACTATCCAGTATCTGATTTGTAATTTGTAAAAAAAATTAAAATGTTGATAAACATAAAGATCATTTATTTTAGAAGGTTTTCCTAACTAATCCAGAGGTTATGGAGGAATGTCCTAAAGACCTGTCGGAAATTTTTTAAATTTAATTTTGATCATTGAGTGATTGTAATTATATACTAATTTACTATTGTAAATATTTTAACTACACACTGAAGAAGAATAAGGATTTTATCCTAAATGTTTGTCTGTTCTACCATTACAATTACTCTACAATGACTAAAATTTTATAATACATTTTTTAATAAGTTCTAAATGTCATTCTCCGCTGAAGAAATTTATTCATTTGATTTTTTGAGAAAATTTTAAACAGAATTATTTTTAAACAAAAAAATTTATTTATTTTCCCGCTGGCGATTTGATTTAATAATAAAAAATATTTTTTAGAATATTTATAAGTTTGTGTTATGGAAATTAAAAAAAAATTAATTGTTAAATTGTACATTGTATTTGTTATAAATTTTTAACTGTAATTTATTTAAAATACCATAAATACCTATTATTTATTTTTAAATGGTTCCAAAGTATAAAATATCTATTAATATTAATTTATTTTTTTGTTGGTTGAGAATTAAGTAGTCGTTTTAATATTTCCATGGTAGAATATAAACAACAGCATAAAACACGATTATCTTGACGACTTGTTTTAGATTTAAAGCACGTCATTAAAGAAAATAAATAAAGGTTCCTTAAAGACATGTTTTAAAATTTTCTGAAACAAGTCATTATGAATACAAATTGATACTTAATATTAAACCAACAAAAAAGATGTGATTGAAATTGTATAAAGTAGCTCGGTTGTGCATGCAACAACCCTCACACATTAAATGCAAACTTTTGCGCTATTATTAATGCAAGTCAGTAATAGCTATTAAATAAATAATTTTTAATTGTTTTAACAAAAAGATTTAAATATTCTAATCAAATATCATTATTTATTCTGAAAATTATAAAATTAAAACTCTACAAATATAATAAGAAAAGTATTTTATTCAACTTATCTTATCTACAAACCATATATCGAACCTCGATATATTTTTTTTAATTTCGAAACATTTGGGTCAATCCCGGACAGTTTTGTCCGGCATGCCACATCGATAACAAAATTTTGTTCGCTTTATTTTACATTATATGAAGATGTCGTAACTCCTTGCAAATCAAACAAGCAAAAACAGGCTTCTTTGCTTCGGTTTGAATGGTAGCTACTTGCTGTTTGCATACAATTGGTTTTTGCACGTTGGGTAAGGTGGCTTACAATCTTTAATCGGCATAGCTTTGTTAAATCCTTCATAGTAGAAATATCGCATTGACTTAAACGAGCAGTAAAAACTGGCAACAAATTTTCCCTAATTTGTTTAAGTCTCTCTTTACGATTTGCAAGGACATTTCACTATCGGACTCACCGTCGGAATCTCTACCGTCATAATTTGATTCCAGTTCAGAGAACTCTCGCTATCAAAAGTGTTTGCAAACGCCTTTACTTGACTTATCATGAAATTTTGCAAACTCGTCACTTATATCAGTAAATGAATGACTATACCCGCAAGGTGGTTTAACTTATTGAATTTTTTTTCATTAGATTTTGCATCTTTTCCAGGATATTCTTCTAAAAGATCGTTAATTTGTTTGAGAAGATTTTCAATTTCAATTCTTTATTCAATCTGTCAAAACAGTTATCGGTTACCAAAGAACTTTCACGTAAAAATTTCAGCAATTTTCCTTCAATCTCTGTAAAGCCCCTTTATCTTTAGTTTATATTCCAGTTCGCTACGCTTTAAGGACTTTGGATCAAAAATTGATCCACTGCTTTTACCCATCTTTATAAAATGATGCCAATATAAAACCGTAAAAAAACAAAAATTATACTATCATACTGTACTATCTCAACTGTCGAAATGCTACTGGGATGATTGTTGCACATTAAATACTATAACAAATTAAATTCTTGAACACGTGTTACTTGCCACAAAAACTCCGACAAGATAACATCATATGTGATATCTTATGACACAAATTATACATAAATGATACGATACATATTAGTACTCATCCTGCAGATCATTTGAACGTCTCTTTCCTCAATAGCGGTTAAATCCTCATAATACGTGATACATCTTATCTCCCGTTTAATCCAGAGTCATAACCATCATGGAGAATGGCAACTTTAAATTGTCCTGATATATTATACACATATTATACACATACTGCCAAAAATAAGATGTTTAGCGTTATATTAATTGTTGCTTATTTAATATTCAACGTAACTACGCCATTTAAAATGCTTTTTTCTTGTTGTATTTCTTATTGGCATTGCTTTAGACATTTATTTCTGATAATAATTCATTTTATTGAAACAACTAAAATAAATGCATATTCAGTGTGTTGTTTTAATTTAACAAATTTTGTACTCTCCTCTGACAAACGGAACGTTAAAGAGACAAATGCTTGATGTATAATTGAACACTAAATACAAATGATTCTAATTTGTATGTATTATATTATTAAAATTGACAACGATATAAATTCAAAATTTAAATCTTTGTTAAAAAAGTTGAGAGATAAATTTCATTTAGTTTGCGAATCGTATAAGTTAAATTCAAATTCAGATTGCTACAATATAAAAACGTATATATATTACACTTAGAAATGCCATAAGAAATGTTAAAATTGAAAACTCTTGCAATATACAAAAATAATGAGGCAAATTGTTAATTCTGAAAGAAAAAATAATTATGATAAAAAGCAGTGACAATAATTTGTCTCTTGACGAGATTTTGTTTTTTACCGAAGTTGCACATACAATCCAACAAATAATACCAAACACAAACGTTGATAATATTTTGGAAATGGTTACGAATGAGACTAATGTGTCCGATCATATTTATCTATTTAATTTTGAAGAGATGTCTGTTAACATAGTCAGAAAAACAATTAATAATCTTAGCAATAGTAAGAGTAGAGACATTTATGGATTCAACATCGAAATAATTAAACACATTTTAGAACTATTACTTACGGTTTTGTCTTTGAGCATACTAGACGTATGCAGCAGTAAATCCTAGAAATAAAATTTATTCCTTAAATCTTAAAGTAATAATTTACTTAATTAAAGTTATAGTGTATTAAACAACTAGTGCAAATGAATTTAGTATCACCGGAGGAGCTGGTAGTTCCTCCATATCCAAAGCCAACTGGTGGGAAAACGCATAATGAGTACTCTAATACAATTTACAATACTGAAAGTACAAATAACTTATTATCGATGGAAACTAATTCAATCTCAGAGATAATAAACATTAATTCTTCTCCACGTGGAGATCGGATTATAAAAAATTCTACAAAAAGCATTGAAAATAAATCGAATAATTCCGAAACAAATATTTCAAGAGCAATTTCTTTTGTTAAAAATAATAAATACAAAATTACGGACATGGGTTCTTTTTATGTTTATATTGAACGGGAAACTAATTTAGGTTTACATCGGATGCATGTAGGAAAGATCATTTTTACACATAATGTTTATTTGAAGTCAGAAGCAATTAATATTTCAGCATCTGGATAAAACCGTGTAAAAGTTAAAATCAGGAGCGAGTGCAAGTGACATTTTGACATTGAATACAATTAAAGAATCTGTCCTTTTTGCATTTATTCCCTACAATATGGTTAAAAAGAAAGGTATGATAAGAAATATTGATAAAGATTTAGAAGAAAATGAAATATTAGATAATATAATATCTACCAACAAAGTTATCAGGGTACAGTGACAACAAAAAAGGACACAAGTTCCTGGGCAATATTTAAATTGAGTACGTGTTTTATTACATTTGACTCGGAAATTATTCCTAAATACGTATATATTCATGGTACCCGGTGTACAGTGGATCCATATATACCACCTGTCTTACAATGTTTCAATTGTTCGCAGTTTGGTGATGAGGCGAAAACAATGCCGCGCAAAGACAACATGTCTAAAGTGCAATGGTATGCATAAACTTCAAGAATGTACGGAAGGGGATCAAATTATTAAATATATAAATTATCAACAGGAAGGTCATTTAGCAAATAATAAATCATGTCCAAAGTTTAAAAAAATAAAGGGAGAATAAACAACAAGCAGCATTAACAGGTAGAAGCTATAAAACAGCTTGGAACAATTTTAATCCAATTTATTCTTTATTAAATTATCATGGTGATTTTCCCCTTCTACCATCAAATGTCGAAATTCGCAATAATCCGCAAAACACAAAACAACAAAAAAGACCGCATAGTTATACAAAATAACAAGAAAATAATTTGAATAAAAATAATATTGAATCCAATAATATGATTTCTCTTGCAACAGGATTGTAACCAAAAAAGTTTTTTTCATTTAATAATCCACACAGGATAATAATACAAGTAATGTTGAAGAAATAAAACAATATGTCGTCAGTGCCTTTAAGGATATTATGGATAATATAGTAAATTTGAAGTCCAATGACGATGCAATAAATTGTTTTAGCATACAAATAAATAGTTTTTTTGATCAAATAAATTCACAATGAATGATGGAAATCAATGAAGTTTAACTAAATTAAACATTTTACAATGGAATGCTGGTTTTGCAAATTCAAATAAAATGTCATTGACCAATTTTCTCAAAGAAAATAAAATAAATATTGCAATCATTTCAGAAATATGATTTAAACCAGAATCAATTGTGAAATTTAAAGGATTTACCATATGTCTGAAAGATAGGTTGGACGGAATGGGTGATGTTGCTATTTTGACAAAATCAAGTATTCAATATTCAAACTTAACTACCACCAATATTCCAAATAGACTGGAATGCTGTGGGATATCTATAATACTTAAAGACTAAGTAAAATATTAAGTATTATTTTGTGTTCCATTCCTCCACAGTATAACATATCGGATATTGAATGGAATTCATTTTTTAATTCTTTACCTTACTTAGAATTTCATATTGGGTGGTGATTTAGTTCACATAATTTGACATGGGTGTTCAACTTCAATGATAACAAATCGAAAAAAAATATCATCTCGTTTTATTAAACAACGGAGATCATACCATGATTCAACACACTCGCTCTGCTATTGATCTAACCATTACTTCTTCTTCATTGCCATATCAACTCAATGGGTCCGTAGTTTTAGAATCTTTAGGCTCTGACCATTACCCAATAAAAACTTTGTCAGATGAATCAATAGTATATGAAATTAAACAAAACGATTGCATTAAATGCAATTTAAAACGTGCAGATCGGATAGGTTATTCGGCACAACTATACAAAGAATTGAACAAAATTAAACACTCTTGTACATATGACTATTTTATAGATAATTTAAATTTTGCAGCTTATAAACTCATTTCAAAATTTAATAATAACAACAAAAATAAATCTAAAAGTAAATGTTGGTGGAATATGGAGTGCGATCTGGCATTACAAAATAAAAAAGATGCTTTAAAGAAATACAATCAAACTACAAATAACACAAACTTTATCGATTATAAAAAACTTTATCGATTATAAAAAACATAATGCAGTATAAAAAAAGTGGTTAATAAAGCAATTATTGTTCAATTTTGAACAATGGTACACCTATGCTTCTGCTTGTGAGACAGAAACGCATAGACGTATTTCTTAACAAGTACTTAAGAATAATTACTAATATGATGAAATCAACTCCAACAGATATCCTGTTGTCTGAGAGTGGGGAATGTCCTCTTAAATATAGACACAAATATCTATGTTGTAAATTTGTAATCAAATGTATAGCAAAAAAGTGCTGATTTACAAATATATTACATAACTTAAGTAGATTATATCTAGAACATGTATATTGGAGTACTAGTAGTTGTTTTAAAAAAATCATTTGAAATGAATGATATTCCAACACATTTTAGAAATATAGAATTCAACGATTTTCTTTGTGAATGATACTCCGAATATAGCCTTATTTTGAGAGATGGCTCGGTTCAAAGTAATAAAGCTGGAGCTTCGGTTTATAATTTTAGTAACCAAGACAGCAAACAAAGAAAATTACATGACGAAATTTCTAGTTTTTCATGTCAATTGGTGGCTTTAATAGAATCTTTAAATTATGTTCTCTGTTGTTCAAATTTAAATAAGTTTATTATATTCTCGGATTGTAAAAGTCTTCTTACAAAAGTGGCAAATCCTTCTTCGTTTTCAAATGAAAATTATTTGTATGCTAAATTTGTTTCTTTATATAATAAAGTAAAAAGTCAAAATAAGTCAGTTATTCTTTGGTGGGTCAAAACCCATGTTAGAATATATGGCAATGAAACAGCAGATCGTATGACCAAAGAAGCCGCCAACAAGACATATTATACAGTGGAAAGTTCCTACTTCAGATTTTTACAGTAAATATAGGCTGAAGACTTACAATGAATGGACCAAACAATATAATGCAAAAAATAATGCAAAATTTATAAGAATATTTATCCAATTTCATTAAAAGTTCTGCTGTTTTCAAAAATTGTTAAAAATAATTTTTTTTTAAATTGTCAGCAGATTTTGGAACCTTGTTTTTCCTTGCAGGATTAGAAGTTTTTTACTTTATAATGCAAAGAAATAAAACAAACAGAATTTGGCTACATGTTTTTCATTTTCATAAATTACTTAAACTCATATCACTATGTAACTAACGCATCATTTTGAAACAAATCTATTATTTTCAAATGTTCAATTTGGCTTCAGATGCTATTCTGAAATTTACTAATGAGATATTGATTGTTTCAAAAATGGCTAACGTTGGGCCACATTTATTGACCTTACAAAGGCTTTTGACTGCGTCTCACATAATATTTTACTGCGCAAATTATATTATTATAATTTATATCTATCCAGTTGTAGACTTTTATTATTATATCTCTCCAACAGAAAACAATTGGTGAAATTTGGTGACAACTTGATTATGGGGTACCCCAAGGCTCTATACTTGGCTCACTACTTTTCTTATTTTACATCAATGATTTTGCCAACAATTTTGTCAATCAGAAATAAAGCAATTAATTTAGAGACTATCCGAACCAAGCAAGTCTGCATATTGCTGCAACTTGATTTGCAAGTAATAAATTGAATTTAATTGTTACAAAAACAATAAACATGCTGTTTACATTAAAAACATGTAACAAACCTGACTCGGAAACTGTCTCATTCTTAGGTGTGCATATTGACTGTCGGTTAACAAAAAAATTACTAAAACTTTTAGTGTTAAAGCAATGCGGTTTCATATACCAGCCGCCAATAGCAAATTAAAATAATAAAAGTCACGTGGGACTCAGCTAGTCGCCTGCTTTATTGTCAGTAAATATCAAACGTCTGATTTTTACCAATAATAGTAGCTGATTAGCTGTGTCCCACGTGACTTTTATTATTATTATTTGCTATTTTTTCCTGGTATATGATATCGACTCGCTTTGACACTAAAAGTTTCATAGTCTTTTTTATAGTTACACGATCCGGCGGCATCACTATTGGGGACACTTCACACAATAAAAATTATAGCTGGTGCCAGATAAGAACACGACTGCAAAACAATTTTTCAGATTTATAAAATTCTGAGAGTGCTATGTATCTACATTTTGGAATGTCTTACATAAAAAAATAATTTAAGTGAATACAATACAATCACAGAAACATATGCGTACGATACAAGGAATAAAAATTACATTGAAACCAAATCATCAAGGATATCCAAATCACGTAACAGCACAAAATATTATGCAATATAGTTTTTAATGCATTATCTTCTGATTTTAGAAACCTTCGAACAAAAATTCTATTAGCCAAATTTAAGACTTTTTACTAAGGCATTTTATTCTTAGGAAGAATATTTACTATGCCCATATAGCGAAAGCTAACTTGAATTTTTGTATTTGTGCTTGCAGTATATACAAATTTCTTATCATTATCATACTTAATGGAATTGTACACTCTTAGCCGTTCATTTTTTATCTCATATGATTCAAATTTTAACTAAAAGATGGTAAATACTTCATATCTGATTAAAGCTATTAGTATTGGCTCTCCAGTTGTTCTTCTGTCAAGTCAACTCAATCCTCAGTATTGCTTTAATTAGTTCGATTATTATTTTGTCGATCTCCCAGTAGTTTTTTATACTGAAGTAGACTAAGTTCTCATTTCTTAAATTCTGGTTTCATTGTTATTTTTTATTCCTTGCATTTGAATATTTTGTTTTTGAAATATATGTATGTAATAATATTTTATGGATTATATTTCAGATCTGAACCTACGCCTCAAATACTACAAACTGCGTTGAATTTATATTCCAACGACTTGCACGGATTAGTGCTGATAACTGATAATATAATTGGATCCAGATTAACTAAAGGTATAAATTAAGGACGTAGTTATTATAAATATAATTACGATTATTTTAGAGTTTAAGGATATTTGTCAGAGCTCAACTGAATTCCATTTTTCGCACATTGAAAATCAACTTGATAACATTAACTTGGTGCATCAACAATTTAAACAATCAGCGGACGAGAATTCAAATCGTAAAAACACCAATCACCTTCAGCCAGGTGACTTTTACATGACGTGCCATTCAAATTTATCTCAGGTGCACGTCATTTTTCACATCGCCGCTGATGATTCATTGCGTGGCAATGATATAAACAGTCGACATCCAGTTGTTTTAGGGTTAAGGAATATTTTAAAAACTGCCTGTTCCAATGATGTCACCTCATTAACGATACCACTATTATTAAACTATGAAATGACGGAGGTAAATTAATAATGATAAAATATCAATTGTGTTAAATTTGTTTTTTAAAGGAAATGACAATTTCATGGTGTGAGAAGCGTGCGGAGCTAGTTTTTAAATGCATAAAAGGATTTATGATAGAGATGGCGTCTTGGGGCGGATCCGATCTAAAGAATTTACAATTCATGTTACCTCAGGTAATATTAATATTTAAATTAATAGTGTAGAGAAAATAATATTTTCATTTTTTCTTTACATCTATATTTATAATTACAAAATCAATTTGTAATGTAGAGTTGCAATCATCACTTCCAAGGTCTTAATGGCATATGATACAGACACATGTTTCGAAGTATGCAACCTTTCATCAGTGTTCCTTGCAACACACTAAGCCAAGGAGATGAAGATTGCAATTCCAAACTACCATTTTATACGATTTCCGTATAAGCATGATCTATGCTATGAAAGAATACCTACAGCGCCATCTAATAGATGAATGTATCATGAATTAAATATCAGTTTCATCTATTAGATGGCGTTGGCGGTATTCCTTCTATCTATATTTATGTTTTTCTTTATTTTTATTTGATACACGTAAAAAAGTTAAGTGAAACTTTTATAACGAGGTACCGAGTTTGCAAAAATAAAATAATAGGGAATGCAAGCTGTAAGCAAATACAAACGCATTCGCGAATGAGTAGCTGTGCCATAAAATTGTATTTCTATGTCGACATTACAATATACGATTTTATACAGGTTGTTCAAAATAATGATATATTCAGATATTTAATATGTTCTTTAAAACAATAGATATTTTAATATTGAAAATCTTGGAAAAACTTTTGACCCAAGCCATAGGTAAGGCTGTTTTATTTTGTTATTTGTGAGGCTAGACAAATGAAATTTATACGATTGTATATTCATGAAAAATACAATTTATTGTTTTATTTGTGATGTCGGTATCACTTCCGGTTATTCCGAAAACGACGCCATCTTGTGAATTTTAAATGGAACCATATACTTTTTTGTACTTATTTTGAATTAGTTTGACAATTTAAATACAAAAACGTATCGATCGTCAACTTTTATTACGATGGCAACAAAGAAAACACTTGCTTTATTTATCTAGGTAGGTACGAATCGGTTGAAATTGTTCAAAACTGATAAAAAATTGTTTAAACAAATAATTTAGGTGGTCAATGTTGCGTTAATGACGCCCTCTACAGGGTTACAAAACACGCGTTTCTAGTTTTTAGTCTGAAAGTCGATTTTTTCAAATGGAACATTATGTGTCAATTGTGACTATTTTGAGAGAAAATTATTTTCTGCATGTAATGATACCAAATACATAACATTGTTGTTGCTGTTCAATTCCAACGATACGCTTCAAAAGTGTGAGGCACAATCATTTTTGTTTTAATTTATTTTTTATGTTTCGGTTTTTACAACTATTTTGATTTTTTATTTTTTAAACTTTAAAAAACTAATTATTACTTAACAATGAATTTAAAAAATTAAATTAAAAAAATGTCAATTTTTTAAATTAACTGTTTTATTATTTTGTGTTATTTTATTTTTTATTTCTTGAGTATGTGTATCTTAACTAACTTAAAAAAATATTTTTTTATTTCTTAATAAAAATCAAGCCTTGTCTAATCTAACTTAAAATAAAAAAGGCAAATTTTATGAAATAAAAAAATATGTTGTCCGGATTTTTAGTATTGACAAAAAATGATAATTTTAATTTTTTTTTTAAACATTTAAAGTTGAAAAAATTGTACTTTAATTACTATAATTTTGCATTTTTGGAAATATAAAAAATATTTCGTATCAATTAAAAACTTTCCCGAGAATATAGCAAAATGATAGTCTTTCATTTCATCAAAGTGAAAAAAAAAACACAGCATAGAAAGTAGGGAAGATCAAGTACTCTGGAAAGGAAACCGGTAACGTACACACCACAAAATCATAAATTTAGAGTAGGAAGCGGTCGAGGACCGCAAGGCCTCACGTCACTATTAAAACGGCGTTGCCAGAATTTACAATTGAAACCGTAAAATAAAATGAAACTTATGAAATATAAGCATTACTATAGAAACGCCAAGAAATATGTTCAAGGAAGAAACGAACACAAATTGCATGAAACACAAGAAACAAATGTCCGAAATAAAAGAAAAAACAGAATAAATAAATTAGATAGAAGCATGAGAAGGAAACATTTTATTCTTTGGAATCAAAATAGAAGTAATAATACTGGTACGTAGAAAAAATAATAGTAGATACAATTAAAACAAAATTAAAGGGCGATGTAGGAGATGAAATATACTTTATAATTAAAATCGACAAAAGAATACCAATCATCCCAATCTTAATAGGTTTAACTACATACAAAAGATAACTGCAGATACTAAAGAACAGACTAAATGGAACTGTGATATACATCTAAGAAGAGAGTGAGAAACTCGCCGAGTTCGAAAGAAATAGAAGATAAGGAGAGAAATCCCAACAAGAGAACTATCAAGGAAGATCAAATTACAATGAGAATTACACGTGTCATACCAAAACACCAAACATAGTCCTTCTGTTGAAGATCATGAAAGATCTAGGAAAGCAGAGCGAAAATAGCAAAAGCAGAAGACAAGGAATCCCAGGTAGATGACAATCGCAATGAAAATAAAGACGAGAAAAGAAGAAATATACAGATAATGGGGTTGGATAAACAGAAAATGAAAATGGACAGAAACAGTTGGAATAATAGTAGCAGGCGAAATGAACTGGAAAATCACAAAATGGAATTCTACCCTATCGAGAATCACAAAATATAGAAATCATAGGAATAAAACTAGCAATCGTACAAATTTACGCCGCAGTTAGGAAAAAATAAAAAGAACTAGATGATTTCTATACAGAATTACAAGAAACAATGGACGACACGGAACGGTACTAGTTACCGGAGACTGGAACGCAGAATCTATAGCATAAAATAAAGAAATTTGATATTGAATGAGGCGAAAAAACGCGAAAAAAGAAGATTTAATGAGCCCCCTACTCTTTATTATATACATGATAGAATGTACAAAAATTGCAAAGGCAGAACACCCGAGACAGTATGGGGATACAAACAACTGCAGACTATATTAATGGAGATTCTAATATACACAGATTACGTAACATTAATAGCGGATAGACCGGAAAAGATGGATACCCAATAGGCATTTGGACAGAAGAAATAGATGAAACGGGCATGAGCAAAAAGATAGACAAAATAAAAATAATGGAAGAAAAAGGGTGCAAAAAAAAACACTGAATACTTATGCAAAGGAAAGATTAGATAAGCTAACTAACTATAACTACTACTACTTATTAACGATAATTAGTAACGACGGGAATCGAAAAAAAGCAGATCACAGTAAAAAATAAAGTAGAAAGGAAGCAACCAAACTGGTTTGCTCATGTCAGGAGATTGGATACCTATTGATTAACAAACCAGAGAGAACAAGCAATTATGGAAAGAATGAGTAAATCAAGAAGGCCCAGGAAGACGATGAATAACATAATCGGGAAAAGACTAGAAGAGCTACCAAAAATTGAGAAGAACAGGCAGACATGAAGGAGATGTCCCGATAACGAGTATCCGATACTTTCTACGGGATAAAGGGGATAGCAATAAAAGAAGACAAATTTCTGTAAAAAGACTTCGGATTTTATATATTTTATGCAGGCTTTTTTAAAATAATGAACATATTTAGATATTTCATACAGGGTTATTCATAATAATAGACATATTTAAATAGTTTCCTGTTCAAAATAATGAATATACTTAATAATTTGAAGAATTTCTTGCACTGTGTGCCAATATTGTTTTTACTATATGTTTTTGGTATTCTCAATTTCTACTATACCCTTCAGAAGTTTCACTTCAATATTCTTATAAACACACTTTGCTATTTTTAATTATTTTACAACACTAATAATTTTCGTAATATAAATCAACAAAATACTTTGATAATTAATCATTAATTAATTGTTAAACAGTATTAATTATGTTATATGTTTTAGGGATTATCCAGTGAAGTATTTCAATCACTAACCGAAATGTTGCCTAGAATTTTTAAAGTTTCAAATCCTTTAATATTAAAATAATTTTTAAGCTTGTTAAAGACATAATGTAATGCAATTTTATATCATATTTATATTTCAGATCTGCTATCTATTTAATATAATATTAAAAATAATTCATAACTATTATACAAATGTTCATAAACTTTTTTAATAAATTTATTTATATATTAAACAGTAAATTTAATTATTTACAGTTTAAAATTTTAAGACTCAACATCCACTTTCTAAGTTTTTTAATTTTATAGATAAAGTGTGTAAAAAGAAGCGGATTTGGTGCAAATTAGAGCAAAGTTATGCAAGCATCCAGTCGACACCAAACCGTCTTAAGATAGCTGTGATCCATGGTTGCTCTGACTTCTAAAACATATTTTTGGTAGTTAGAAAACATTGAATAAAATTTAATCATTGTGGGGTGGTTTGCCAATAGTTTCTGCTCTACGATATTGGTGGTTCTATTTTGCACCTATAAGTTTATTAAATTTTTTAAGTGCAGGAGCTTTTGCTATGCGATTTCAAATGTTTAATGTGCGCTGTATGTGATTCATACAGCTGATAGTCGAAGTCTTTTCGCCCTTTAGGAGTTTGCGTATGCTCATTCTATGCATGTGTATGTTAAGCAAATTGTCCGCAATAAGTCCTATAAATCTTCGTAATTTGATTCATTGGCAGCTTCGAATTATTTCCTTTTATATCTCGTGTAAAATTCTAGTCTGACTTGTTCCTGTTTGGTTAGCAAAGTTTGCCTTATGGGTCCTTTCTATGCCTTGGTCTTTTGGTATCTAAGCAGGTGTTCGCCGTTGTTTGCAGCCAGTGGCTATGGTATTTGATCTATTATAATGTACAGCTGACCAAAATTGAGTTTACCTAAAGTTAAATCCTCGCGCAGAAAAAGAGGGGACGAGAGGGCAGCGTGTATACTCCGACTCAAAATCCAACGTCTAGATTCCCAGTCGTCACTTTCAACTCGCATAGCATAACAGTCATAACGCTGTGTCCACAAATGTACAATAACACTGGATTGGTGTATATATTCCCACCCAAGTCCTACATCGGCTTGAAAATCTGACAGGCTTGGGTAAATATTAAAAAGTTTTACTGTAATCTCGATTCTATTATGTTTTTGACACACATGGTCCACGTAAGTTTTTGCGGGGTCGGGTTTAAAAAATGTACAGGACCAAAAACACTAAGCTTATTCACAATGGTCATAAGGCGTAAAATATACACAAGCATTAAATTTGCATAAGTCGTAAAACGAATGTATTTGCTTATAATGGACATAAGCCTACTTCTATTACAAATAAATGATTTGTTTTAGTTTTTGCATACTAAGGGTTTGTTTTAAAGTTCATATTTTTATGTGAGACATCTTTAAGAACTTATTTCGTAGATAAATTTTATGAAAGTTGTGCTAAAAATGTCACAATCGACATACGTGGCATTTGCTCGTATCAATCAAATTTTAACTCGACACCTTTTGTTCTAAAGTAATGCAATGGCCAATTCGGCGCTCGCAAACATTGTATCTCGATTTTTGGAAAAAATTGAGTTAAGATCATTCTTGTATAGAAAATCATACTCTCTTTTTGATACATTTTTTTCTTCAGTTTTTTTAACTATTTTTTTGTAGATTTTTTGAAAATTTTGCTACAAAATTGCTCAAATATATTCTTATTTACATATATGTTTGCAAATCGCTTATATTTGAGATACGATGTAATTCTTTGCAATCGTCGAATTATTAATGGCTCTACAAAGATGCAATTATTGGTAGATATCGGTGGCGACCTATGTAAGTTTTTTGCTACATTACAAAACGCGACTAAATGAACAGCAATGTGGTGTTGTGACAAGAACGTTCAAATTAAAACTTATTTGAGATTTTACGTGGTTTGTATATTACATAACTAAACATTTGAGTTTTTCTCGCTTATTCGACATATTTTTATAAACTCTTAGGAAAGTTTTCAAAGATTTTAAAACAAGAAGGTGTGCAAAATCGCAAAAGAACAAACTTACCACTATATTAAAACAAATGTAGGTCTTCCACAAACCACGACTATTGGTACTAGAGAAATTGAGTGCTATTAAGAAGGAATTTGACGTTATGTTTAAACTTGGAGTATATAGACTATCTCAGAATTGTAGGTTATCCTACACATAATGTATGTGAATCGCATAGTGCCAAAAGAAGTAATGGATATAGGTCATGTGGTTACTTTGGAGAATTAAATGCACAAACTAAGACTGGCGATTTGGTAATGGATTTTCTAAAAAATTCGAAAAGCTAGAAAAATGCACTTTCGATCTTTCGATTTTGCAGAAATTGGATCACGAAGTATACGAAAACCGAGATCATGAAAATGTAGATTGCAACGATCAGGAAATGTGTAGTCGTTTCATATTGTAGAATTTGCATCGGCTGGAATTTGGCTTGATTGTCGATTAACTCGTGAAATTTATCCAGATGAATATTTTCAATTTGTATCCTTTATTATTATTATCTCCCTTGTGGCACTTTTATTTCCGGTAGAAGCATCGGCTGACTTTGAATTGATTCTTCAATGTTGGTGTAAGTATATTCGTGGGTTTTCAATGAAGGTCCATGCCGTACTTTGATAAAGTACTTGTCTTGGACGGTAGCAAGATCGGTTTGCTTGCACGTCATTTTGATTTTTGTTAAATTTTAGAGTATCAAAATGTAATGCGAGGATTCGATTTGTTGTACGAAGTTCTTGGTAACATCAATCGGAATGTTTTTGCAGCTGGTAACTGAAGTTTTTAATTGGAAAAGTTCAAATATTCAATCCTTTTATTTGATTCCTTCCATTAGGTTGTCTTCAGAGCAGATGAATCCTGCACGTAAGTCTATGCATGGTCCCGAAGCATATTGGCAAAAATTGTCATTTATTGTCAGATAGACATTTTTATTTATTGTATTATTTTCAGTTGGAATGGACTACAGATGATAATGTGTAAATCAGGATGTACAATTGGAAAATGCAAGATGAAGACAATTTTATCATTAGAATAAAAAGCGTTGACCGTTATAATTTCGTAATATCTGTAAATATCCGACTCGATATTTGGAAATAATAAATTTTTGGTCGAGTAATGTTTTAAAACCATTTTTATTATTGATTTTAATTCATTTGGTTTTATGATACTGTTATGAAGAATCTTTAATCCCGCGAATGTGACAGCGTTTAAAATTTGGACTAAGACATTAAGAATTGAATTTAGTTAAAATATTTTTACATCTAAATAATTTCCAAACTGAAAAACTAGATCGTTAAGTTTTGTTGATAATTCAATGATACTTACATTAATTATGTCTTCATTATGTTCAATGGATGCAGGAGTTTTATTATATAATATCACTACTTAGAGATATTTGTGTATTTCATTTTTGAACAATAGTTTTTTTATTTTGTTGCAATTGATCAATAGCTTGATCATATCGAATAGCATCGTTGACAACTAAGTTGCCGGTGATACTTTTTATTATCCTGGTTTGATGGATAATCCACGTTTAGTTTTATAATTTGTACTTAGTGTTATTAGCTTTTGATCCGCAAAGTTTATTTGAAATTGAATTCTTTTGTTAACGTTCTCAGTCTAATTATTGAATATAAGAATTGTTCTCTAGATTTATTGATTAGTTAACTTTTCGTTAAGGTGTTTATAGATTTCTTCTGTAGTTTCTCGATGTTCTTGAATGTAATTGTTAATTATTTTTTAATTTAAATTTATATTGAAAGGATCTCTACTGTTCAAGTGTCCATTAATTATGTCAATTGGTTTCTGTTTTGTAACTGAGTGAATTGAGTTGTTATAACCTAGGACAGCGTATGGCATTTGACGTAAAATGTCAATTTTGTTGTTATTTTGACATCTTATGACACGAAGATGTGCAACGATTGTGGAATGAAACCGTTCAATAGATCCGTTCGATTTTGAGTTATTAACTGTTGTATAATGTATTTTTAATTGGTGAGTTTGACAAAATTCTTTGACAATTAAATTCATTAATTTAGTGCCGTTATCCATTCTGGTGCCAGTGATGTGTCATGAATATAAGTAATGCATTTACTATTTCAATGCTAGTTGCTCCTGATAGAGGATATGCCTGTGCATATTTTGAAAAAGCGGCAATGATAGTCAAGAATGGTTGTCTTTGTGCTTGGAATGTGTCAGCATATAGTATCAAATGGTTTATTTGGTGTAGGGGTAATCATTAATTGTTGTTGAGAAGGATTTCTGTCATACTTATTAATTTTACATAAATTAATTTATCTAGTAACATCATTCTTAATTCCTGGCCAGTAATAAGCCTTCTTTATTTGATATTCAGTTTCGATAATGCCACGATGATTTGATTTACCTTCATGGAAACATTTTATACTGTGTTCTTGTTGTTCTGTTCTAATTCTTCTAATAATAATTCACATATCATTAATTTAAAAGCAGAGTTTTTAAAAGTAGTTCTTAATACTTCACACATTTTTAAAGATTGAGAATCATTTTCAAAGTAAATAGCATATTTAAATTTTGGATTAATATAGTTCTTGAATAATTGAACTATGTCATTTTCTAAATCAACAATGGTGATTTGTCCATACAATCGATTTTTGGTTGTAAATGGTTTTGAGTTTGTGGGAATAAACGACTTGGATAATAATTTGATGATCAAAGTTATTTACAGTACCGGATTTTGTCACTACTATGTATTGTGTTTCCATCATTACTTAATTCGACATTCTCGTCTACTGATAGTGTATCATCACTTGATGGTTCTCTTTCTCTGTGTATAGTTTGATGTTGACTTGTTGGTGGTATCTCATTTTCAACAATGGGAGTAGAATCTGTTGTTCTTATAACGTCTTCTAATATGGGGTCTTCGTGTATATTTCCCATAATCGAAATGTTGTCGTTAATGGTTAACTGATTACCCGTAAGATTTTTATTAAATTCTTCCATGTATTTAAACTTCATAGTCAAACTCCTCAAGTTTGAGTCTATATCTAACTAGTTTCGATTTTAGGGTTCTTTAGTAACACCAGCTACTACAAAAGGTTTATGGTCAGTGACAATTTTGAACTCTACCATATAAATATGGTCGAAAATATTTTGTAGAGGAGTTCTTTTTTTGTAGTGCTATAATTTTGTTCGGATTGGTTTAGAGTTCTTGCGGCGTACGAAATAGGCTTATTTTTCCTATTATGCCTTGCGATAATATCGCACTAAGAGCTACGTTATTTGCGTCAGTGATTAACTCTTTTGAAAAATCCGAATACTGTAAGACCGGGTTATTAATTAAAAGATCTTTACATGTTTCAAAACATTTTATAAATTCTGCTGTCTCATATGAATTTTCTATAGTATCCTAGTAAACCTAGAAATCCCTTAATTTCTTTAGTTGATTTTGGTATTGGGATTGGGTTTTACTCCGTTTGTAGTTGCAATATGACCTAAGTAAGCCACTTTTTTTTCATGAACTCACTTTTGTCAAGTTGGACTTTGAAATTTGTTTCGATTAGTCGCTCAAAAACTTTAGTTAAATTTAGTATATGTTCTTGCAATGACGAAGAAAATATTATAACGTCGTCTATTTGAATTTGACGTTTGTGGATAAATGGGTATCTGTAAGATTGTGTAGAGCGGAATCTCTTCGGTCGTCCGAATTTCATGGTTTTTTTTCTTTGTTATAGTCAAAGGTTTTTTTTTGCATAGGAAACAAGTCCTTTCCGCCAGAAGTATAAATTTATTTGATTGTAATATAGTTAATATAAAAATAAGGAGAAACGGGGATACAAGCTTCACGCACTGCGATCCGTCAGGCGACTTATTATAGACATACAAAAATTAGATCACGGATACGAAGATATTTTACATAGGTTTGCAACAAAGGAGATTAAATTTTTAAGCGAATGCAATTTAGAAATTCAATTAAGATATCACACACTAATCTTTTATTTAAACTCTGAATATGGCACAGATTGATATGGGATTGCTTACCTGAACTAAACAAATCTGCAATAAATTGTTTTCTTCTAATATGATACTTACAACATACAAACAATATGTGATTCAAATCACCCCGAAAACCACAATCACAACTATCTGAATTAATTATCCCTATTTTAGCCAAATGAACTGGAAAGTTGCCATGGGTTAGTTTCAAACCAATCAAGGTAATAGAATAATGTATCGGGTTGAAATATGTAAATATATAGTCTGCTTTTAGGGATAATACAGGATAAATACGTGTATATTGAGTAGTTAAATGGTTGGCATAATTTTTAGGTATCCTTAAATTGTAGTTGAAGTTCTTGTTTCAAATCAATGAAAAATTCGAAAAACGGAATTTTTAGATCTAGTAAATTTTCTGATTTTTTTGCTAATGTGTCTACCAAGTTATTATATTTAATATTGGTGTGCGATTTAATCCAAATAAAGTCAACATTTTGGTGTCGATCGGGATATGTGAATCTGATATAATGACTATATATGACCCATTTCATTGCATAGAGGATAGCTATTGCTTCAGTTGTAAAGATTAAAGTTCTATCATTTAATTTAAAAGCCGCATTAAATTCACGATTGGGACAGTAATATACTGCACCTACGTGAGCCTTTGATTTTGAAGCATCCGTATATGTTGCAAGACTTGGAAAGAATTGAGCTAAGTACAAATGCATTGTTTTGGTCATCATAATTTGGAAAAAGAACTGTTTTGTGATTTAAAGTTAATACTTATATTTTCATCGCTTTGAGGAATCTACGCTTTATTATTCTTAATAGAGATTAAGGCCTCTGTCAAAGGTGGAGAATTTTTTTTATCCAATATTTGTTGACTAATGTATCAATGGCTAAGT